>JBBPNO010000185.1:0-42058 GCA_038090915.1 Boletus eberwhitei
ATCACATTGTCAGTTAAGTCATGTGACATGGTCTAGAATAGATCATGTGATGTGATCTAGAATCATGGTTATGAAATAGAAGTCTGAAGACGAATACCATGATTTTCAACAATGCCATGCATGGATAAGATGGATACACTATAGAAAGGAAAATCAATCACACAAAACTCCTAGGACACTGATGCATTGATGGTGTCATTGGTATTGTGGACATCAGCAGTGGGCTCATGATGTTTTTCATTCAAGAATACTATAGTTACCTTGATTACAAGGTCACTGGCCAACATCAATTGTGGCTGAGGGTGGCTGTGTGTACCCAAAATTTGTCCCCGTGGGTTTTTCTTACGTCGTGTGTTTTTGTTGCCTTTTGTTTCTTCTGCATCCGGTTTCTGGCTCGGCCTTGTTTTGGGCTGTTGCTGACTTCGAAGGCTGTCCCCTTTTTTCCAATTAGTATGGTTATGTTTCTGACATGGGCTAAGTAAGTGTTGTTTGCTATGTGGTCCTGCTTCCTCTTCCTTTCTCACCCGCTTTGTCTGTTTTCCACCTCTTTTCTGTTTCGTTGTCTAGTTCCGCCAGCCTCCGGTCCTCGACACGCAGATATTTGCTTGGATGGCTTGTAAATATCTTTTCGTCGAAATCGTGGAGTAGATGTATGCTTTTGCACCCACGGCAATGTGACAATGCCACATACACATTGAATGGTGTCAATGTTCCAGATGGTGGTGGTGCTATGTCTATTATGGCATTTTGGATGGTTTGGCCCTGTGCCCGATAGTCTGTGAATGTGTATGCTGGTGTGAGGGGTAATTGTTTTCTCTTTACTGTCCACTTTTCATTTCTGATTATGATCTGGAACGTTCGTTCAATTGCAATGATGGGGATCACATTTTTTTCCAGTCCTTTCAATTGCGTCACCTTGCTATTCTGCATTTTCATGAGTATGTAGGCCAGCGGATGTGTGAGATGGACTACTGGTTCTGAAAGTGCTGTTTCTGTTTCATGCTGGTTCAATACTATTTTGATGATCTCGCCCCATGCCCTGTTGGCAATGTTGAGGTCCATTTCGACATTAACAGTCACCATTGTTTTCATGCTGATGGCGATCATTACTGTGTTTGGGAGTCCACCACATTCGTCTTGCTTGGTACTGTAATTCTTTTTTTTTGTTGCCAACACAAACCGCTCGACTAGTTTCAGTGGTTGTCCTTGAATTGAATCAGCTGCAGGACATATAATAAGTTGTTGGCCTGTTTGTTGGCAGCATTTCCATGTCATTGCGGTGTTCCATTGGCGATGAACTGAGTGATGTGGCATGATTAAGACGGCTTGGTTCCATGGTGCAGTTTGGAAGTCGGTTTGTGGGCAGTCTGGGCTCATGATTATCAGTGAGCAGAGCATGTGGATGTGTTGGCTATGGCAACTACCATTTCGGATGTGGTAAAGAAGGTCCAACCATTCCTTGTTAGTTACATGGACTTGTTCTTTCAGACATACAACTGTTTTGAATTGCTTGTATAGTGATCTCCTGAGGAATTCCTCCGCGTCTGGCTTGCTAAGATCTACTGGCCAATAAAGTGGCCTGCCCATCACAGGTGGAAACTGATGGAAATTGCCAACGAGGATCATGTTCACTCCTCCGAATGGTCTATTAGTTCCCATGGCACCTATCAGGTTTTTGGCTTTGATCAGTGCTGCGCTGGTGCATGCCAATGTCTTGCACGAAATCATGGATTTTTCATCAATTAATAGATATTGTCTGTTGCACCAGTAAGTGACCAGCTTCTCCATCGCTTTCCATGAGCGGTCATGCCCATTTAGTGACAATTGGGCTGTCACGTGCATGGTCTTTCCATCGATAAGGGATGCTGCTATGCCTGTATATGCACTTGGATTTACCCACTCCCCCTTCTCCTGGTATCACCATTAGAAGCTGAGGTGGGTTTCGGTTTGCAAGAGTATCTTTGAGGTGCTGATCTATGATGTCATAGGCCCATTGTTGGTTTTTCAATAGCAACAAAACATCAACCGGACTCAAATGGTCTTGAATCACATTTGGCATTTTAAACAACTCCACTTCTCCATTTTCGGGGTTGTTTGTGTCACCATTTTCTATGTCTGTCAGGTTTGTCCCCTTTACTTTGCCTGTTTCTTCCATGCTGGCTTCTCTATCTTTTTTGGTCTCCATGTTTAGTTTGGTCACATCTATGGCCATTGTTCTCTGCCATATGTGCAAATCTGTGTAATTGCCTTCTTGGACAAGACTAATTTTGGTGCCTTGACATGGCCAGTGTCTGGTCTCCTTGCCAACGATATTTCTTGCCTTTGCTATGGACACTGCATTTGCTCCATGCTGTTTCTCTTGTGTGTTCTTTTGGGTTTCCTTGTATGCTTGTAAATCCTGTTCTGTCAACCTAACCTCCATATTGTTTGTCTTATCATTTCCGTTTGCTGAACCAGCTTCTATTTCGTCATCTGTCTGCTGTTCCTGTTCTTGCGCTGCTTGTGGTGGATTGCCTTGCTCACATTTTTGCTCCTCGACCACATTTTTGCAATCATAGTAGTATTGTATACCTGTTATGATGTTGATGTCAGTTTTGGATGCTGTTCTGAGGAAGATCTCAAATGTGTGTTTGAAGGTCTCGTCCTCTGCTTTGATATCCTGCAAAACATGCCATGATCGGAGTAGTGCCAACATGGATGTGAAGTAAAGGTCTTCTCTACTTTGATTCTTGGCATTTGGAAAGAAGGGGCTGACTACATCTGGCAATGTATTGTGTCTGGGTAAACGTACTATACATCGATGGGTGTGATATTTAGGGTGGTCAGGCAAATAACTACTTCGTTGGTTCCGAGGTCGGCCATGGCAGTTAGGCTGGGTCTAACGAATGCGTTCAGCATTATTACTGTTGGAATCCATCTCCCTGTGGTTGTTGCACACTATTTTCTCTTCATAGATATTAATGGTAAATGCAAAAAACGAAAGGTTTTGAAGTTTGTCACCTTGTTGTGCATAGTCTTCAACCTGTGACCGTGGAACAAGCTTTCCATTGTTGCTGATTTCGAGGGTGATTATATCCTATGTTCATTTTGTTCGTAATCAGTGATGGCCCATGCATTGGACTTGCACTTACTTCGTTCTCTTCTATTACTATTTTTGTCTGATTCTCCTCGCCCTCTTGTTCCTGTATCATGCTGATTTGACTGTTGTTGATCTCACTTGGGGCAAGTCGAATGCTGTTAAAAATTGGTCTTAGCTTTAGTAATTTCTTGTTATTTCATCACTAATGTTGACATTACCTGTTCAAGTGTAACCTGAGTTCTTTGAAAACTGTTGTCAAGTGTCCTTGAAGAGTCGACCAATGTAATGCGACGTAATGGTGCAAACATATATGGTCACCCCACCCCATAAGATATGTGATAACCTGTGGTCCTGACATCTTTATCTCCTGGTTAATGGCATGTTGACAACGGAAAATCAATAAATGGTTATGTTCTGTCATGTTGTCAGTATGCATTTGGTCCTGGTGAGACTCATGATATAGCAGAGTTTTCGCCATTAATGCTGATACATTGTAGTTTGTTCCTTGTTTCTTGGATTGATAGCTCGTCGAATACCACATGGTGTCTTTCGTATCGGCACCATTTGTAAGAAGTTTGATGTCATTGTTACAACATAGTGTGACCGAGATCGCTGGATTGAAATTGTTCATGTATCCCATGGTATGATGTGGTCTATATCTCTCACTTGAGTCTATTTCTTCGACATTCGACACCTCCCATGGTGCATGTCGTTTGCATGTGAGATGACCATATGAGTCATAACAGAGGCAAGTAGCACCTGTATATGTGTGTACCTGTTGTGAACAAACAACACAACATAGTCGATTCTTATATTCACTGTCCCAATTTTCGCCATCAGAATTGAGAGTTCGTGAGTAAGCAAGCTGGGTTTCACAGGGCATGTCCTTCACAGTATCTGTGTCGATGCCATCAATATGTGCACAGATGTTCACTTTGATGTATTCATGAATGTGGGCTCGGAAATCCTCTGACTTGAGAAGGTTTTGCATCTCCACTATATTCGGACTGTCTTGTAACCAGACAAGCATATGGATATGCAATGTCCCTCAGCCTTGTGCCTCGACAATGCCAAAATAAGCTGAGAGTTTTCCTAGTACACCTGCACGTGAATGGACTTGGTTTTTTGTTGCATCAATTCTGAACAATGATTTCAGTACTGTATTAATTATGAAAAAAAAGTATTTCATTGCAGCATATGGGTTGCATGCAACATTTGATGCTTGATGGCTGCTATTGGGACCAAGTGCTGCATCGAACTTGTCCATGTCGATCTGTTCGCCAGCAAGTATCTGAACAATAGGATCGTGTGTATCGCTTGGGTTGATAGTCATCCATAGTGATGGACCACACATTTGCAAGCAAGTGCCCCATATCTGGCCACGATATAAAGCTCGGCTTTTGTCGGAACCCTTGACACGTCCACTAGTTGTGAACACGTGCTTTTGAAGCAAATTTATGTGTGGGTTTGAAATGTGCTGCTGAGCTGTTTTCTCCTTTTCCGCTTCTTTCAGATCATCAATTGTCAGGCCATTGAGTATCAATGCATCCTGTTCGAAATCCTGCCGATTCATCTGGATATGGGCTGATTGCAATGCTTCCCACTTTTGGTCAATAGTAAAAATGACAAATGGAAATGAATGGTGCATCCAGAAACGGCAGTCATGGTATTGCAATGCCCATTGTGCATGTTCAAGAAAACCCACGGTACGTTCCCTGTCTGCTTCAATTCCACCAATCCCGTATGGATATAACACAGGGTATGTGGCAGCAAGGGGATTTCTCTCCAGCAGTGTTTGTTTCCCTTTAGCTTCTCCAAATTTCGACACTGGTTTCATTTCATGTTTGACAACGTAACCCCCTTCTGTATTTTGGGTGTTTGCAAGCGCATATTTCATATGCATATCCAGTGACACTTTTTCCAGTTCCATGTCGCTGACATCATGAAATCTCAATGGGATGACACTCCCATCCGTGCCTTCTCCCTTGCTCTCATCACATGGAATGTTTGCATATGTTCTTTTCCCATTAAGTCCTATATCTATCTTTGCTTTTCTCAAACTAACCTGCTTTATCTCCAGTTTTGTCGTCGCGCATATCAACATCGCTTTGACTGCCATCATGTGTTCCTTCTTGCTTGACTTTAGGTTCAAAATTTCAAGTATGGCTATTGCAGTTCCTCACTTGTACATTCCTTGACCAGCACATAATCCGCCTGTTCTCCTGCAACTATCTTGTCCTCATCTGTGTGTCGCACCATAGCACATATTTCATATGGTATGTCATCTTCAGGTAAGTCAAGAATCCGTTCTGACGAAATGACAATATCTTGATATATTTCGTTATTTTGCTTTAGCCAGTTTAAAGCCTTGTAAACGACCCATTTTTGGACTCAGAATGTTGACTTGAGCCACTCCTTTGGCAGCTTTTTTGTTCCAACATAAGTGATTGCTAATATGGATGCCAGTTCAGCCACACTCTGTGGTATTAGCTGTCCCTCAAGCATTTCCATGATTGTGTCTGTGTTCATGTTGTATAATGTGATGTTTTCTGTCATACCTCACTGCAAGTGTTTGGATTTGCTCATGTAGCCATCATGTGGATAGAGCTTCACAACATTGTTACGATTGACTCAGAGGGGTATCAAATTTCCTTGAACACTGACATCCCAACCCCGTCCCTATGGGATGACCTCCTTTTCGACACAGGGGATTACTTCCCTGATGTCCCGTCAACCCCCAACGCAGAAGGCAATGCCTTCTAAACTCCGGCTATCAACACCGCCAACAAGGCTGCACAACAGCAGTGGACACTGGATTCCGGCTGTGTCTCATTTCCTTCTATTTCATATAATAGTATTTCACATCGGACAGTATCTCCTCGGCAGTGCTCTATTGTACACTGCCTCATAGTTCCTATACTCCCTGATCCCATCTGAGATCCGATCTCCCCCCTCATATTTAGTATTTATAACCAACCTGCCCTAAAGTCCTGAGTACTATATATAGGGACGCTTCTTTCATGTAAATCCCTAACCTTGATATACACAATTCACCATGTAAAGTCAAACCACTATCAAAGTTCCGCCTCGCTTCGATCTTTCCTAGATCTGGAAGCCATCTCCTCATTACTCTTGCTATTTGCGGCAATAGCAAGTGTGGTACTTTGTACCATCACTCTTAGCAGGGCTCGCCCTCTATAAGCATGGTCGGCTCACCATTTGTCCAAGCAGCACCAACCCACATTTGGATTTCCACACAGTGAGCTATCTCTGAGGAGTAGCGACAAAGCCTTCCCACGGCATATTGGAGCGACGCCCTCCAGACCAAGATCTAATCGGGGAACAGGGAAGGTGGCCGGTTGTAGATCAATAAGGATTACATGGTCACATGTCACAGGTTACGCAGGTCGCATAACAAAATATCAAGGTTATCGGCTCCTTAGTGCTACTAAGCCTAAGGCAACACTTGGGTCTACAGGTGTAGACAACCCTCCATCACCATTTGATGAATCAACCTCTCCGCCCTCTTAGGACAAGACCCACAGTCCTCAGAAGAAGAAGAGGCCACACCAACACATGCTTTACAATCAACAGATATGTCTTCCTCAAGGAGAATCGGATCGTCTCGAGAACCACAAGACTATCATTACCAAGACGACCCTCGAGACTGTTCATCTCCCCGTCCATCTCAAACTCTAGGTTTACCCGGTGGTCTCCGCTCTCAATCTGCAACCCCATCGGAAGATCCCACCCCTCTGCCACCCTCGGAACCTGAACCGATCAACGTAGATCCTCAAGAAGATCTATTCGCAGATCTCCCGGACCGACCGGCAACTGACGAAGACGATATGGTTGAATACAAAGCAGCACTACCAGAAGAATGGAACGGAGAAAGCGAAGACGCTAAGAGATGACTCTTAGCAATGGAGGGATACTTCAACCTCCATGAGAACATGCCGATAAATGTCAGGAAGCACACGCTCCTGAATAGGATGTCGAAAGGGAAAGGAAAGGGGTTCTCAGAAGCTTGGCTTCTCAAGTTAATGGACGACATGGTACCCGATGCAGAAAAAACCTATGCAAAGATAAAGGAAGCCTTCGCGGTCTCCTTCTGCCCATACAACAATGCCAATAATGCTCGCGTAAAACTCGCCGGCCTCAAACAAAGACATCTAGAAGGAAACTTCGACAAATTCATATCCCAGTTCTCTCTACTGGCCGTAAGGTCGGAAGTGCGGGACACAAAAGCCCTCCTGGAATGGTTCTTACGAGGAGTAGACGAGAAGATCGCTGAACAACTCACTCAATCCGACGTACTCACTAAGCCACACTTTACCATGGAAGATATCTATACGAAAGCTGCCGCCATCAACATGGGGTACGCTAGAATCAAGGCAATGAGGAAAGAACCCAAGGCAGCTTATGGAGGTGGAGGAGGAGGAAGGCATAAAGATCCTAATGCAATGGACGTAGACCGGATCACACACACTCCCACCAAACAAGCCAAAAGAATGAGAGAGAGATGGTGTTTTATCTGCAATGAACAGGGGTGTTCCACAAGAAAACACTCCAGGTACAAACCCACAGGAAAACCTGCAGCACAAACCAGGGTCGTCACCACATCCCCCATCCCACGACAACAGGACTCGCTAGACCGATACCTTGCGGAGGTGTCCAGGAGCAGTAGCCGAGATACAGTTCCCAGAACGCTCAAGGCAGCCTTCGATACGGGGCTTGATGAGCAAGGGCTCCCACTGGAGGAGATACATGAAGAAATCACAGAAGAATGGGAGGAGTCTGTGAACGTCCTCTTATTAGACCAGAATCCCGCAGCACCCATTAATCTATTTAGACCCCCGAAGATGCATTTTTAAAGGAAGGGGGTGGACCAACGTCACTTCCCTCCTTCACGATAGCCCCTGTATTTATTTCCAGATCAAAGAGTAATTCTATTTGCATTCCTCTCTCGATCTTGAAGCAGGATGGCAAAATCGTTGGAACCAATGCTCTCATCGACAGTGGGGCAACCGGATACTTTATATCAAGAAAAGTGGTACAAGATATGGGACTACCAGTATACAAGCTCGACCAGCCAATATGAGCTTGGAACGTAGATGGAATCCAAAACCAGTCAGGGACCATCAAACAGAAGACCAACATCGTGTTGGACTATGGAGAAGTGCGAGAGTGGCGGGACCTCTTCATCCTCAACTGCGGCAAAGACAAAGTCATCTTAGGACTTCTGTGGCTCAGGGCAGTCAACCCTGACATAGATTGGAAAGACAGACGGGTAGCAATTACGCCGTCGTCATACAGGTTCACACACAGGGATTCCCCAGGTGTTATGAACCTATACGTCCTCAATGCAAAGTTCCACAAGGCTCGGGTCTATCTCGCAGTGTACACGACTACTGGCTCAGGGAGATCAGGGTATGTGGGTCTCATCCGTTCAAAAGCAGCCTACGACGACCAGAGGCCGAAGCAATGACTATAGCCAGTGAACAAAGTGGATTCGACTGGGGATCCAGTCATCAGAGTGTCTACCTTTTATAAGTTACAGGGTGGTGCATGGACCAAGCAGTGCATGTAACTAATTACTATAGTAGGATAAATGAGAGAAGCGTCTGTGAGAATATAAAGATGGTAATGAACGTGTGAAATGATGAAGTGTGAGAAAGGAACGGAGATTAATAACATGCGGATAACATGAGGTGGTCATGTGATTTGGTTCTAGACTTTGTCATGTGACTGGTTACATAAGTGTTCTCATGATCACGTGTTGTGATCATGTGATTTCTATAGGTGAACGAAAGGAGCGTAGAAAAGTTTTGAAAATATTCATATTATAACACTATTCCCTCTTTAAGACTCGAATTCCAGGCGAGTCGTTGTATGTTTGGTGGTAGTGTAATTTTCAAAAGGAGAGAATAATGATTGGAATGCGGAAGCAGAAAGTCCTTGTAGTTTTCTGGACGTGGATGGATTCTTCTTATGGAAATCTGCAACGGCTTCCGGAGCGGTGTTGATGATATCTGCAAATTCCCATGTACGATTGGTTTCATCGTATCTGGCCCAGTGCACTAAATATTCTAGCTTCCGATTCTTCATTCTAGAAGCCGCGACGTATTCAATCTTGAATTGTTCTTCACCCTCCTGATCTACCTCTATTGCGTCGGGACGAACCACAGGTTGTCCTGGAAAAGTTTCTTTATATGGTTTGACGTGAGATATATTAACTGTGGGATGAATTCATATGGTTTTGGGAAGGTTTAGGGTGACGGCATTTGGAAGGACGTGGGTGATGCGGTAGGGTCCAATCCATTTTTGGGTAAGCTTTTTTGCCGTATAAGGGAGATTGAGTTTGTCGGTAGATAGCCAGACTTGCTGACCAATGGCATAAATAGGGGCATCTGACCGCTTCTTTTCTGATGACTTAATCATCTTTTCTCTTGTCTCTTTTAACGTCTCTTCGATTTTCTTATGGGCTCAGCTTGTTTCTCCTGTAAAACCAGATAGTTTCCCTTCGAAACCCATGTGGGGAGCACAGTTTCTAGTTACGTTGAAAGAGATTTCTCCAGTGGCTGTGGTGACTGTATTGTTGTGGGAGAATTGTGCCATCTTGAGCCATTCGGACCATTCGTGTTGCCTTTTTCTACAATACATGCGGAGATATTGTTCTAAATCTCTGTTTACGTGCTCAGTTTGACCGTCCGTTTGTGGGTGATAGGCAGTAGATATTTTTTGCGTAATACCTAATAGCTTACAAAGCTCTTTGGTAAATGCGGACACGAATTGAGGTCCTCTATCGGAAACTATAGTAGACGGAAGTCCATGGATACACCAAACATTGTCTCTGAAGATCTTTGCTAAGTCCAAAGAAGAACAAGTATCATATGTAGGAATGAAAATGACTTCTTTGGAGAATCAATCTACGATTATGTAGATAGCCGTGAAAGAGTGAGATTCGGGTAGTCCCATGATGAAATCTATAGATAAATCTTCCCATGGATGCTGTGCAGCAGGAAGGGGCATTATTTTGCCTGCCGGTGCCTTTTGCTTACCCTTCATGAGGGCGCACACTTAGCAGCTGTCTATGTACATTTTAATGTCTTTTGTGACTCCTGGCCATGAGAAATAATGAGTGAGAGTATGTATTATTTTGGAATGTCCGCCATGTCCTGCTATTGGCGAGTCATGACATAAGGTTATGAGGCGAGTACGTAAAGCATCAGGAACAAAAACTTTGTTTTTTGGATTTTTGAAAATATTCATATTATAATCGAAAGAGAAATCATCAATTGCGTTAATGTTCATAGATTTAGAAAGATTTTCTAATTCCGTCATGAAATCTGAAGATAAAGCAACAGAATTAATAAAAACAGAAGGTGGAAGAACCGTAATGTTCATATTGTGATCTGGGATTGCGTCTCTGTGATCTGGTTGGCGAGATAGCGCGTCTGCACGATCATTTGTCGAACCTGGTTTATAGACAAAAACATAATTAAATTCTTGTAGTAATGCGTGCCAGCACGCTTGACGACCACTAAGAGTTTGCGGTTTCTTTCAATACTCTAGATTTTTATGGTCAGTCCAGATTTCAAACCTTTCGTGACCAATTAGATAGTGTTGCCATTCTTCTGATGCTCGAATGACGGCTAGTAGTTCCTTGTCATAAATAGGGTAGTTGCGCTCTGCGCTGTCAAATGAATGTGAGATGAAGGCTACAGGCCTCCAGTTACCATCATCACATAATGTCGAGAGCACTGCTCCCATGGCAATATCCGAGGCATCCATTTCTACCCACATTTCTTGTTCCTGATTTGGATATGCGAGTAATGGTGCCATCGTGAACTTCTTTTTGAGCATATCAAACACTAATTATTGATCGGATCCCCATGTAAATGGAACATCTTTCTTGGTAAGATCATTTAGGGGGTGTGCGATGTTAGCGAAACCTTCGATGAATCGCCGATAATAATTACAGAGGCCAAGAAAGCCTTGAAGTTGTTTGAGACAGGTTGGGACCGGCCAATCCATAACGCCCACAACTTTTCCTTTTTGCATCTCGATCCCCTCTTTAGATACTACCATACCGAGGAAATCTATTTTGTCCTTCGAGAAGAAACACTTTTCAGGTTTTACGTAAAGGTCATTCTCACATAAGCGGCGAAGGACCTCTTTTACTACCTCTTTGTGTTCTTTGTCCGTTTTCCCTGATGTGAATATCATACAGTCATCGATGTAAATAATTACTACTGCATACATATCATTAAATATATCGTTCATCATCTGTTGAAAGGTCGGGGGTGAGTTGGTCATCCCGAAATACATAACCGTGGGCTTGTATGCCCCAATGGGTGTGACGAAGGCACCTTTCCATTCGTCTCCTTCCTTTATTTGCACATTATTATAACCCCAACGTAAGTCAAGGGTCGTGAATCGATCAGCATTTTTCAGCCTATTGATCAACTGTGGAATCAGGGGTAGAGGATAAGAATTCTTGATGGTGCCCTCATTTAAATAACGGTAGTCGATGACCATTCATTTCTTGCCATCCTTTTTTGGAATAAAAAATATGGGAGAAGTCTGTGGAGATTTAGATGGTTTAATATACCCTTTTTTGAGTTCCTTGTCCATGAAGATGCGAACTTCTTCCATTTCGATGTCGGAGAGGGGGATGACTCGTCCTTTCTTGGATATGAAATCTTCTTTGAGATCAACTGCATGATCCCATGGTTTTCTCGACGGCATTCTTGTGGATTCTTGTTCGGAGAAGACATCTAAAAATTCGTGGTAAGCTTCGGGTATTTTCTCCTTTAGTCCTTCTTCTATAGTACGTAAGTTCGTAATGTTCATAGTAGGTCCAAGTCCCATAATTTTACAATATTGAGTGTGTTACGCGAGGCGTATCAAAGGAGCTCTCGATACTAAACAACACTTGTAGGCGATGCTCACGAAGAGACCGACATCTACGATGTTGTAGTTCACAAGAGACAAAGGCTAAAGGCTAAGGATATGCTAGCGACAGCTAGCCTCGAAGTGACTTAGATGGACTGAGGGATGAGCCTTAATATACGCTTGTATTGCATTGACCAAGAGTAGAGTACACAAGAGTGTAGTTCTACGATGAGAGTCCAAAGGTATTTGTAGGAAGTGAGTTATACGTATGAGTGAGTATAGTCGAGGGAATACGTATGGAATGTGAGTAAAGGGTAAAGAGTAGTATGTCAAAGTATGATAGAGGAAAGGGGTTAGCGGGATGAATGATGACGAAGACTAACCATAGTGAAGTAGTTGAGGTACTACCATAGCAAGCTGTCAAAGGGATAAGCGATAGATCTATCATAAGGAGACATGGAGGAAGAGATCGTCAAGGATAAGACGATAGGAGTAAGCGGTATTCGAAGATGGCGTCTGAGGTAAGACAATAGTGATGAGTGGTGCTCGAGGATGGCGTCTGAGGTAAGACGATAGTGATGAGTGGTGTTTGAGGATGGCGTCTGAGGTAAGACGATAGTGGGTAGTGGTAACATGAGGAGAGGCACTCAGGTGGAGGAGGTGTCGAGGAAACAGGGGAGTCAAGGGGTTAAGGGGAAAAACTGTAACAGAGTGCAACGTGGAAAGTCTATAGTCTGGTTGATCTAATCGATGTTAGGATTGTGGTGGTAGAGCCAGTCATATCCTATAATCATGCAATGGGTTCCCAGTTTAGAAATATAAGCATCTAAGGTTTCATAATGTCCTGCTACTTCCACAATCAGGGTTACCGCGTGTCGTACTTGACCAATAGCTCCTTTAGAGCCATCCGCGTTATGTACGGTGATTGGGTTTTGCAGTTCGAAATAGGGAATACCGTGACGCTGTATGTAGTCCGAGTCTATAAAGGTATGGGATGCTCCTGAGTCCAAGAGAGATTTGAACTGGTAGCAGAGCCACTGGCCATTCTGCTGGCAACGTATGACAGTCTCAAGTGAGAACTCTCTGCCGAATGACAATGTCATTGCATAATGCATAGTGACCTCGAGGGGTTTATAAATAGAAGAAATTTTTTGTTGTTTATTAAGAGAATTAAGCATGTTATATTTAGACTCTGACACCACGCTCAATTGAGACGCTCTTACAGAGTTTGGAACAAGACTACGAAGTACAGAGGAAAATTCAGAAATAGGAAAGTCTAAGTCCGTACAATCTACGTATTGTTCTTGTACCTGAACACCCTCGTCGTTCAGGCACCTTGTCCTTTTAAAGCTTTGGCGGCCCTGTGCCTGGCCTTGGCTTCAAACTTATCTCGGTAGAAAGCTTCTGCCTCTTCCGAGATGAACGCACGTTGCACTGCTTGTGGTACCGGCACAACTACCGGGGGAGTAGGGAGTGGTCGCTCCGAATAGTGCTGGGCGACCTGCGCCTGAGGATAAGCCGCATACTCGTTTTCTGCGGTGGGCACGTAAGTGCCTGATTCGTAGTCCCATACAAGCTGGTGTTGCTGGGGGGGGCGCATTTGTTGGCGATAAGGGTTCTTTGGGAAGTCCAGTTTAATATGGCTGGGTAGCCCACAGAGATAACATGTCCTGTTGTCAGGACACGGGGGTAAAGATTGCGGGAGGTTTGAGGCTTGTTGAGCCCCAATCTCCATGGGTGCGCCCCTACCTGGCTGTATGCCGTAGGGAGTGAATTGTGGACGCGGAGGTCCGGGGGGAGGTGGATACCGAGGGCTCACTGGCTGGGGGTAGCGCATGGACCCTCGGGGAGGAAAATGACTTGTGGATGGTGGTCCCCTTTCAATCACCATCCTCTTGAAGATATGACCGACCCTTTGATATTTGTCCTTTACCATGTGGTAGTCGTCTTGACCCATCATTGTTAGAGTCATACTTGCTTTTTCATAAATTCGAAAATCTACGGCCTTTTTGAGCAAGGTCGTTGCATGGTAGTCTTCAATGTTCGCTTCCTTTCGCAGAAGTTCGAACTTCTGCACGAACAGATCTATCAGGTGGCCGTTTTGATGAAGGCCTTCAAGCTTTTTAAGGGATTTGTGTGCCAGCACATCGATACAGAAATACTCTCAGATTTCCCACTGTATCTTTTGCCATGATGGCCAAGCGGAGTCACCTTTCTTCCTGGTCCTTGTTCCCCTTGTATCAAGCTCATCTTCGTCCTCCTTGTTGTAATATTGTTCTAGGGTTATTTGGGCGAACCCTTCCGCCTTTCCTTCTAGACGCAATAGCACAGCTATGTATCTAAGCTTGTCCAAGCTCCATGTCTGGGCTTCGGTCCAAAGGCGCAATTTAATCCACCATGCATGGAAGGTGGTTCTGTCGCCATTCCAATTACTGGGATCGGCGATCTTCTTTGTGACCGAAGTCTTTTCTTTGTCAACGTTTAAGGTGGTGAGCCTTTGGACGAGGTCGTCCAGATCCACTGACATATTTAATTACAGGTTTGAGGGTGAAGTAGGGTTGGAGGTAACAGGTAAAGTAGTGGAGGCGGCAAGTAGCGATGGCAAATGGGTAATGGTAGGTGCGGACTCTGTCTACGCAGAGTTGGTACTTTTTTCTAGCTGGCATATAAAAAAACTTGTTTTGATGTTCTTCTTTCAGAACCTTACTATGAACTATCTTCCAAGCTCGTTCTGGGGTTCCTACATCTTGATCCTGCCGACCGCAGAGGGCTCAGATCTTGTCCTGGTGACCACGGCGACCTGGGACTTCCTTAAAAAACAAAACTACTCCTTTTCTGTGAACGTCAGAGGTGTACACATGGGAAAGAACCGTGATGATTCCCACTATCATACTGTGTGTGACATCACAGGTAATCACACGAACCTGGGTTCACTAGCGTAGAACCAATGTACGAACAGCTAGACCTTAGCTGATGACGGGGGCTAGTGCACTATGCCCAGGAGCAACGTTATCCTTATTTGGTACACTGGACGAGCATATAAAACTAGCGTTTCAGCGGGTGCTATACCCGTCACTGTCAAGTGGTGAAAACTAAAAGAATCCCCTTGGCTCTGGGGTCCGAGCGTTGTGTATGATAGTTGAATCCAAGTGTTATGAACCTATATGTCCTCAACACAAAGTTCCACAAGGCTCGGGTCTATCTCACAGCATACATGACTACTGGCTCAGGGAGATGAGGGTATGTGGGTCTTGTCCGTTCAAAAGCAGCCTATGACAACCAGAGGCCAAAGCAATGACTATAGCTGGTGAACAAAGTGGATTCGACTGGGGATCCAGTCGTCAGAGTGTCTACCTTTTATAAGTTACAGGGTGGTGCACGGACCAAGCAGTGCGTGTAACTAATTACTATAGTAGGATAAATGAGAGAAGCGTCTGTGAGAATATAAAGACAGTAATGAACATGTGAAATGATGAAGTGTGAGAAAGGAACGGAGATTAATAACATGCGGATAACATGAGGTGGTCACATGATTTGGTTCTAGACTTTGTCATGTGACTGGTTACATAAGTGTTCTCAAGGTCACATGTTGTGATCATGTGATTTCTATAGGTGAACGAAAGGAGTGTAGAAAAGTTTTGAAAATATTCATATTATAACACCAGGAACCTTGGAATAGCGATACCTGCTAAGGTATCTGGAATATGACGAAGTCAAGCATGTACAAGACGGGCTCTATGAAAGCTTCCACCATTGGTCGCCCAAACAGTGGGCAAAGTTCTTCAACGCACATGGGGATGTGCCAGAGTTCGTTGTCAACAGAGCAACTCTATCCATAGCAATTGCCCAACAGGCACAGAAGAAAGAAGTGGCCCTACCTCTGGCCTTCAAAGAATACGAGGACGTCTTCGCCGAGAAGACTACGACGAAATTACCACCATCAAGACCCTACAACCACGCCATCAACCTGAAAGACATGTTCACACCAAAACGCGCATGAGCTTATCCACTGAATCCCGAAGAACAAAAACCCTGCCAAGAGTTCATCGACAAACACCTCAAAACCAGGAAGATATCTCCATCAAAATCTCCCCAGGCTGCCCCCTTCTTCTTTGTCCAAAAGAAGAATGGGAAGTTAAGACCTTGCCAAGACTATTGATATCTGAATAAGCACACGATCAAAAACGCATATCCCCTTCCCCTCATCTCCGACCTTGTCGATAAACTAAAAGGATCATCCATTTTCACCAAGTTCAACATATGCTGGGGATATAACAATGTGCTCATAAAACCAGAAGACCGATGGAAAGCGGCATTTCTTATCCCGTTTGGACTCTACGAACCCAACGTAATGTTCTTTGGAATGTGCAACTTGCCAGCAACTTTTCAGGCATTCATGGACGATCTCTTCAGAGATTACATCGCAGAAGGATGGTTGGTGATATACATGGATGATCTGCTGATCCACTCCTTGGATCAAGCAATTCACGACGAAAGGACTCGGAAGGTCCTAGAACGCTTTTGCCAGCATGAAATGTACCTCAAACTCGAGAAGTGCACCTTCTCCACCGAAGAAGTCAAGTATCTCAGAATGATTGTTGGGAAGGATGGAGTCCAGATGGACCCAGTAAAACTCAAAGCCATCCAGGAATGGCACCACCCAGGAAACATGAAGGACGTACGATCCTTCCTAGGCTTCTGCAACTTCTACCGAAAGTTCATCCCCTCCTTTTTGGACATCGCACAACCTCTGCTTGACCTCACCAAGCAGAAGACTGTATGGCACTGGGATGAGCCACAGGAAAAGGCCTTTCGAAGCTTGCAAAACGCCTTCACACAAAAACCCGTCCTAGCATTCCCTGACACCCACAAACCATTCACGCTCATGACCAATGCCTCCCTAACAGCCTCTGGTGCGGTACTCATGCAAAACAATGACAATGGAGAGATGCAGCCATGTGGCTATCTCTCACAGACCTTCTCTCCTGCAGAAAGAAATTATGACATATATGACAGGGAACTGTTGGCTGTCATAAGGGGGTTGGAGGAGTGGCGACAATATCTCCTCGGGTCACCTCACCCCGTGACTGTACTCACAGACCACAAAAACCTCACCTATTTCAAGGAACCCCGAAAGCTGTCATGACGACAGGCCAGATGGCTCCTGTTCCTACAGGATTTCGATATCACATACCACGCCCTTTCTGGAAGTAGGATGGTGCCCACCGACACCCTATCTCGACAAGATGAAGTTGACACTTCTAAAGACAACGAAGACATACAGATCCTACCAGATAATGCCTTCGACCACCAAGTATGCTGAATCGACTTGGCATTAGCAAAGAAGATTGAAGAATCATCTGTAGAGGACCCCCTAGTCCTCTCTGCTCTCCAAAACATCGAAAAAGATCAACCACTCTTCGCCTGTTCCAACTTGACAGACTGGACCTTTGAAGACGGACTTTTATACTATAAAGGATGACTATATATTCCAGGACCAGCTCGACAGGCTGTTGTCCTTGCCACTCATAACTCTGCTGAAGGAGGACATGGTGGCCATCTACAAACTGTCGCTCTCCTTTCCAAGAACTACTGGTGGCCTGGATTGTCCACATTCGTTCGCAAGTTCGTGGCCGGCTGCGCTGTATGCCAGGCCAATAAGGTCCAAACCCATCCTACCATCCCCCCCATAACCCCACTCGCCTTCCAGGGCACTCGTCCCTTTCAGAACCTTTCCGTGGATCTCATCACTGACTCCCACCAGTGAACGGTTCCGATTCTGTCATGGTCATGGTCGACCATGGTCTTAGTAAGGGGGTAATTCTCACCCCTTGCTCGAAAACGGTAGACGTGGCTGGTATAGCCCGTCTTTTTTTTGATCATGTATTCAAACGCTTCAGACTACACGACAAATTGGTCTCTGATCATGGACCGCAATTTGCATCTGCATTCGCCAGGGAGCTCGCAAGACTTCTCAAATATGACGTAGCATTATCCACGGCCTACCATCCCCAAACCGATGGAGAAACGGAATGCTACAACCAAGAACTGGAGATCTACCTAAGGATCTTCTGTGATGGACAACCCCACCATTGGCTAGACCTACTACCAATGGCCGAGTTTACACACAACTCCGCCATACATTCGGTCACAGGAAAATCCCCCTTCAGCTTAATGCTCGGGTACGAACCATGGTCCTATCCCCCACTTGGGAAAACCTTCCTCCCAGCATTAGAACAAAGAATGACCACGCTCGACGAAGCGTGAAAAGAAGCCGAAGCGGCACACATGATCACCCAACAAAGAATGAAGGAGAGAACGTTTTCTCACTTCAAACCATGGAAAGTTGGAGACAAAGTCTGGCTGGAAGCCAAGAACCTGAAATTGCAGGTTCCCTCCAGAAAACTTTCCCCCAAATGAACCGGTCCCTTCGAAATCACCAAAGCGGTGTCCTCCATCGCCTACCGACTAAAGCTACTGGCCCAATGGAAGGTTCATGACGTATTCCATGCATCCCTACTCTCCCCGTATCAGGAGACTACGGAACATGGACCCAACTTCACACGCCCACCACCGGAACTAGTCGGAATAGAGGAAGAATATGAAGTGGACAGCATCATCAACCATCGGGGAACCTTAGGACAAAGGCGATACCTCGTGCACTGGAAAGGGTACACCACCTCCGAGCGGACCTGGGAAGCGGAGTCAAACCTAAGCAATGCTAAGGCAGTGCTCCAGGAGTATAAAAGACAGCATCAACTCTGACGGAGTTCCAATGCCCCAAGATATTTCCTCCCTCCTGATCACCATCTCCCACGTCCAAACTGCCCTCACCCAAGCCCGCCTACAAGTTCGCTACCCCGACCTAGATATTCCCACCCATGCCAATGAACACCTGTGCTTCTGTCGTATCAATGGTTGCCCCTATCACTATCAGTGGTAGATGTCCTTCGCGTTCCTCACTTGCCACCTCAGCAGACTCCCACCCACCTCACGCCGACTTCTCTATGCATCCATTCTTGAAAACGCCGAGGCTCTCCGAGCCTTGGAATGTAACTCCTTCTTCAATTCCAACAATTTCCTCGTACAGCTTGTACTCCTCTTCTGAGCTTACACCCACATTCGATCCCTGGTCACCAGGACCCCCTGGAGCGCGACAAGTTCCCCTCTCTGGGAACTTATCGCCAGAAATGCCAGAGACTCCCCGCAGATCACCACCCTCTCCGACATCGCCACCACACTCCTCGAGGTTTGGGAATATATTCTTGACCTTCTCTATATCGAAGGCTTTGACTTCTGTGTCGCCCTACTCCCCGGACATCACTTCGAGCATGCCATTCAGCCCATCCTCGGGACCATGTCTGAAGAACAAAGAAATGCATTCCTCTCTGCCGATGAACCTACCCCCGGATACCCCTGTTCCCGTCAAATCATCCCAACCACCACCTCTGAGACTCTCCTCAGAAGTAGAGGTGTTAATGGAGTTGATACGGAGCCTACAGAGGGAGCTAGACCGACGTCCGCCAACTCCAACATCACCCTTGTCAACGGGGCCACCCCCAACTCCAATGGGGCCAGCACCCCACCTCGAAGAGAATCCACCCCCGTACCCTCACCACCCGTTTCCGCATCCACCAGATGCGTCCGCAGACAGCGCGCCATGGTATTCACCAACAGCCTGCCCATCCGTACCACTGTCGCCCATACTCCCTCTCCACTGGGGCGAACTACAACGAGGAGCCCTCCAGCTTCCTCCATTCCCCATGTGGAACCCACGACCCCCACTCTCCCAAACAGTACCAATGCAATGGATGGTGATACCCATACCCTGGACGTCACCTCCTCCTCCCATGATCCTCTACCTCGACCCACATTCGTGCCAATGCGATGCTTCAAATGCAGTTCCACCAAACACGTTCAAAGCAACTGCCCAAGCTACCGTTGCCCCTTCTGTCACCTGGCAAGCCCTGGACATCCACAATATCATTGCCCCGAATGACGATGCACTAGTTGTGAAGAAAGGGGACACAGGCCTCAACACTGCACCCACTATGATGTGGCCTACAATCCAGGATGGGACCTTACCGACTACGAGGAGAACAACGGAGATAGGAGTTCCTGAGATGAAACTTCAGGAATACAAGGAGGGTAATGTTACAATTGACTTGGAGGGGTACCAAATTTCCTTGAACACTGACATCCTGACCCCGTCCCTATGGGATGACCTCCTTTTCGACACAGGGGATTACTTCCCTGATGTCCCGTCAACCCCCAACGCAGAAGGCAATGCCTTCTAAACTCCGACTATCAACACCGCCAACAAGGCTGCACAATGGCAGTGGACACTGGATTCCGGCTGTGTCTCATTTCCTTCTATTTCATATAATAGTATTTCACATCGGACAGCATCTCCTCGGCAGTGCTCTATTGTACACTGCCTCGTAGTTCCTATACTCCCTGATCCCATCTGAGATCCGATCTCCCCCCCCCATATTTAGTATTTATAACCAACCTGCCCTAAAGTCCTGAGTACTATATATAGGGACGCTTCTTTCATGTAAATCCCTAACCTTGATATACACAATTCACCATGTAAAGTCAAACCACTATCAAAGTTCCGCCTCGCTTCGATCTCTCCTAGATCTGGAAGCCATCTCCTCATTACTCTTGCTATTTGCAGCAATAGCAAGTGTGGTACTTTGTACCATCACTCTTAGCAGGGCTCGCCCTCTATAAGCATGGTCGGCTCACCGTTTGTCCAAGCAGCACCAACCCACGTTTGGGTTTCCGCATAGTGAGCTATCTCTGAGGAGTAGCAACAAAGCCTTCCCACGGCATATCAGAGCGACGCCCTCCAGACCAAGATCTAATCAGGGAACAGGGAAGGTGGCTGGTTGTAGATCAATAAGGATTACACAGTCATGTGTCACAGGTTACGCAGGTCGCATAACAAACATAACATCGCGGATAGTGACATGATATTAACAGTTGTTCAGGGAGCATCAAAATTGCAAGTTCATGTGGCACCTCTCCAATCCACATATTGTTCACAAGGGAATGTTTTGGCAGTGTGTTGTTGTGCAGTGCCCGCTCGCATTCATTGCATACCCAGCCCTTCACTTCAGGGCCCTTTCCTCAAATGAATTTGGCAACAATCAAAATCCCATTGCACAAAATCTGTGAGACATGGGATGTTATTGGTTGCAAACAGTGTCGTATGTTTGGAATATTGAACAATACTTGTTCCATTCCTTTGTCATTCCCTTACTGTAAGCAATCCCATGCTTGTGAATTGCAATTCTCTCACCTTCCATTGCCCAGACTTCACGTGCACATACAACACAAATACACTGCATCAATGCCTTGCTTGATGTGGCTTCTTGATAGATCCAATAACTGTCTTTCCTCTCATCATTGGTTGGTAATTTCATGAAATTTGGATGGATATTTGACAGGTCTTCAGCTGTTTTGTTGGCTTCAGTTTCCTTTTCTTCTTCATCTGTCTCGTTTGCACCGTCTAGTTCCACTCCTAATACACCATCAACAGCCATTGGGACTCCCGCTTCTGTTCCAACCTCTCTTTTGTCTATGTCCATCGGTCTGTTTATTGCAATGCCCCCCCTCCTTTGTGCTTTTGTTCTTTTCCTCGTCTCTAGCTGCTTGTCCACCTTGTCCTGTGCTGCTAAATAGATCAAATCCTGTATAATCTTGCTTTGACCCTCGACGAGACTGTGGATCTTTTTCCAGTCTAGTTTTTTCAATGTCTGCTGGAATGTTCTTTCAGGTACTATCCCTTGAAGTTCTTTCTTTGTAAGTTTGCCCACTAGATCTCATCCACGCAACTGAGACATGTGTACTGACAATATGCCGCTGCTATTTTCCAGATTCCTCATATATGCTCACACCTACTATGTCCTTCTTTTGTATAGGTTCTGATATCTCATCTAATCTCTTTGACATGCTCTCCAATACTTGCAACACCTGACCACACTTTATGTGTGCCTTGCAACCTGCACATTTATGTAAGTCCCAGTTCCCTGGTAACATCACAGACATCAATAGTTGACACATCATTTACATTAACACTGTATGTTGGTTTTCAACCATTTCTATGCTCTTCTAATGGACATATTAAAACCATACTTTCGAGAGGGCACAATCCCCCAGCTACCTATAAGGTACACTCAACCGTCTACAGGGCCCAAAAACCCTTAATATGATATATGAAACTATGATATTTCCGTTACCCTGCAGGCATCGCACTGCTGCTGCGCTCTCCTTACTCTTTGCAATATATATATATATATATAGGATTCCTCTCTCTATCTAGCGTCCACAAGTACACTGCTTGATGACTCTCACAATGTCAACAGTCCACACTACTTCAACTTCTCCAGATCTTGCAAACCCTATATGAATACTTATCAACCTTCTGGTCTTATAATTATATTATTAATATTGCCACTACTTTCTATCCTCGACCACATAAAATGCGCTCGTTGGTCTCATTGATCTTTATTTTCCACCCTTTCTCTCTCCTGCTATAACCCAGAAACAAGCCAAAACCCATCCTGATTGCCCTTCTACCCCCCCTAATCAAACTGCCAGCTCATCCTTTTTATTGCCTTCAACCAGTACCTCCATCACTGGTGTTGCCCCTTCTGTCATGCAAGCCCGTCTAGCTATGCATGATGTCTCTGTATGTTATGCTGCTTCTCAAACTCTCATCCATCAAGTTGAATTTCAATCTGATAAAGGCACTGATGTTTTGGTTGTAAAAGGAGGTGGTGATTCCAAATTCTTGCTATGCAGTATCTACCAGATCGCGTGCAATGACTTTTATTTCACTCCAAATGCAAACTTTGATCCTGCCAACTCATACAGCAGCCACTTTCAAGATGTCAAACAAAGTTGTCATTTCACTGCTCCCACTTCCTCTGAGTTCACTTTTGCTTAAACCGACTTCGAACAATGCATCAAGAATATCCGTCGCATCGAGAAACTGATCAAGGTTGATAAAAACACTGAGGTCATGAGTGCTCTCAGCCTCCATCTCAGCAAGACACAGTTCAAGTTGTGCCACATGCTCTTCAAGGTCTGTCTTTCTGCACAATTGTAACATTTGTCCACATTCTTACCTGTGCATCCTTTTAGGCAAAACCTCTCCCTCTGCTTGAGAGGGCAGATGAAAGTCTACATGCACCTGATGACCAAAGAGATGAGATTACCATTGATTCCAGTACGTCGTGTCCTCATCTTCCCTTTAGCTATTCCTTCTTATATTTTATCTATCACAGATGTGGATGATGATATTCAAGATAGTCTATCTTCCAACTTCGCAATGGAAACATGGCCTGTTTCCTCACAATGCCAATGTTATCTGGAAGAACTTTTTGACACCCACAACATCTGCCCCCTTCCCGCCTATGACTCCAAGTCGAAACTAGTAATTCCGACCCAGTACGAACAAATGCTGCAAGGCGCAATAGCTGAAGTCCACTTTGCTTTCGTACATCATTACATCAAGAAATCCAAGAAACATGTCTACTTGCCTATGCTTAGGAAACTCATAATCTTGCAACTTCCTTCCACCTTGCCCTCAAGTCCTTTCAAATGTGTCCACATCAGTGCTGCTACAAGTTACACTGCTAGTAAGGGCAAAGGCAAAGCGCATGCCTACTGATTTTTGTGTAACCCTGTATGTACTACATATGACTACCCTGTCACAACTGTGAACCCGTGTCCTTTTCCGCTGTACCTTGTATGTACCTGTATCGCCCCATAGCACATTTAACATTAAAATCCCTACATTCGGCTTTCAAAGACTCTGTATGTTCAAATTTTACATGTCCATGATTTCAAATTTTATGACCTCGGCGAATTCAAAACACAATAAGTTGCTTTTCATAAACAAGGTCCATGCCAACGCAGTCTGGCCGTAACTCTAGTACAGTACACTATCTCATAATGGATAGTGTCAGGGTGGCCAAATGCTAATGCATTATGAGATATATACATTATTAGCATGCATTTTGGCTGGGCCAGGATGAAGAATTTCTCCTCAGCCACATGCATTATGAGATAGTGTACTGTACTACATTATGAACCAAAGGAACATGGAACATGTAAATCTTGGGATTGATTTCCTGGTCACGTGACCGGTCGCGTTCCATTTCATACTCCACTGCACCCTCTCTTTTTCTCGTTCCCTCACCATGCATCCTTGTTCAATCTAACGTCAGTAGTCCCTTACTATGTTTTCTCTATGACGTTGTCAACGCTGACAGTATCCCACGTCGATGTCAGTTCCCCGGTGAGAGCTAGAACTCGACACAGGGTGGATTCGGTTGACCGTGCTGGGATGTACTTCAGCAGTAACCTCAGCCATGTACGCACCATGGTGCCCGCGGCGCTGTTCCTCTGCTATTGCGCTGCTGGCTCGCGACTAGTGGTCATCTCCTCACGTTCTCATCGACTGCTGTGCTTGCGTTCCGACCTCGACTACGCGACCGACATGCGGATTCATTCTTGTGCAATCGCGACCATGTGATCAAATGCGGCATCACTATCCCGTCTCTTGTAAGCATCCTGCGTCTACATAGACTATGTCCTGTTCGTTATGGTCTGTCCGCGCCCGAAGAAGTGGGGATGCGTTCGTCTGTCTCATAATTCTCCTAGTGGTGTCTGCTAGCATGCACGTACAGTACATCCACGCCATTGGATTATGAAACCGTCCACAGGCGAGAGAAGAGGGATGGGAGATGATGGACACCACGACTACGAATCGAGCGCCTAGTCACTGAATCAGTGACCTACTCTACTTTTTGCAGTAGTCGAGGAGCGAGGACAGTTTCCGAGTACTAGGAGCACTGTTTTCCATTAGACCGAATGTCCACATCAGTGTCAACGTCCACATTGATTTCTATGGATAGTCGTTGATTTTTACTTTTTCGCTGGACACTTACATTCACGCAATCAAGCATTTATTTGAAGTGTCCTGTCTGCTTGTAGTGATATTTGCGTGCGCCAGATAAGTAAACGAAACGTTGGATTCAAGCCCGTAATTTCCGCTCGTCGGAGCATAATCTAGCGGGGATCTGCACAAATTTACCTCGTTGTTTCGTTACCAGAGGATACGAAATTAGTTGGCACCTGTCAGAAACTGTAATTTTCACGGCGACCACACCTCAGCGCTTCAGCTGTATGACATCCGTTCGAATTGCGAGACCAAAAAAAGGATTGTCTGTGCACACGAGGCAGAATAACTATAAAAAATGCAGTGGTGTCATAAATGGTATAGAAAACCGAGGGAAAGAGAGGGGTCACACTGCCAGTTGAGTGAGATCATCAACACTGGTCACGACCGAACGCACAAAACGGACACGCATCCAACGAAAAACACTCACGACCCAGACGCTAGTGTTCGCGCTCATCCCCCAAGTTTGGCTTACGCCTGGAGCGCCCCGCGCAATCGGACGGTCCCGTCCTTGAGTCGCTCCGTGATCACGGGACTCGCAGCGGGTCGATACTTGAACTCTTTGGAATACCTGGCAGATGCGGCATGGATGAGCGTGGATGTTCGAAACGAGGTATGAAAGAAAATAAGTTGGGGTGTGACGGACCGTGAGGCGTGGACGACTTTGGGTACGGATTTGGTGGCGGGTCTAAGGTAAAGGGCGAGCCAGAAGAGCACGGCGAGGAGGGCGATGAGTACGGCGCGTTTCCAAGCGGGCGGTCGGGGACGGTCGAAACGCGGGTCAACCGGGTGCATCTTGTGGTCGTCGCCGTGCTCGAGCTGGGTGTACGCCGCGGACGCCATTCGTGAACTCGTGGCCGGTATTATGTAGGCGTTCGTTTTGGATTCAGAGTACTGTAGTCGGAGTTCGAAAATGAACTCTGGTCAAGAAGACGAGGAAAACGTCGAACATGAAAGCGGCAAGTTTATTTAACAATCGAGTTCAGTTCTCGTTCATCTTCAAGCGCTCAAATCGCCTACGTGTTATACAGACATGGAGCTCTCGGGAGAGGGTTCAGACGTGGACATGATACATGACGACAACACCAAACTCGACGACGAGGATGACACCGGGATCGATCCAGAGGAGGAAGACGACGACGACGAGCCTGAGGCGGACGAGGTCAGCCCCAGCTCGAGATGTCCTACTGATTGCTGCATGCCCACTGCGCTCCTCGCAGGACGTGGAGTCAGACGAGCTTTCTCCCCCGCCCTCGCCCCACAAACCACGCCTCAAGATCAAGCTAAAGTTGCCTCAGATTCTCAGCCCCAACGAACCTTCCAGCAGAGCGGCGTCCACGCCAAGCGGTGAACCGAGCCAGCCGCCTTCGCGTCGCGGTATCTCGAGGGGTACGAATGTATCATGTACCACCCACCCTCCTCCGTGACCAACGAGTGTCTTGCAGACATTGATATCGAATCGGAAGACGAGGATGATGAAGACGAAGTAGTGGGCGGCTCCACGCGTCCGATGACCTCCCGTCAAGCCGTCCTTGCCAGCGTGGTCGATTCATCCCACGTCTCCCTTTGTTGGTCCCTTGTCCATCCACGGATCCCCCCAAAAAACTCACTTCCGCCACAGCAGAATCATCCCGCAAGAAAAAACAACTCACCGAATCCGAGATCGCGCTGCGACGCGAAGAAACCGCCCGCAAGCGCAAGAACCTGACAGAAAAGAAACTCGAGGACGAAAAGGTGCGTTGTGAAGGAACGCGCGCGGGGGTCATCCTCATGCACAACGGAATGCCGGACAGGCAGAGACGATCAACCGGTTGCTGAAGAAACAGTCCAAGTCAAAGAATAAGCGCAACATGCTGTCGACCGCGGACGATCGGACCCCGGTGTCTGCTACGCCTGCTGTCGTGCAGTCTACCCGAGACGGTTCGGAAGCGCCGGAGGGAGAGGTGCTCGAGCCCGTCGAACTTATCCCTACCATGTACCGCTGGGTATCGACTACCAAGCCACTCCCCGGAGACGCAGAGCCGGCCTCTCAGCAAGCCGACGGTCGGATGAAGCTCACGTTCTCAGTGCCCCTGTCTATACTCCCACAAGACACCACACCGCCCTCGGAAATAAGGATGCTACCGACCGAGAAACCACTGTGCGACGTGAGCGGGTGCACACAGGCCCGAAAGTATCGACTGGTCAATGATTGGTTGAAGGGGGCATGTGGGATGGAGCATCTCAAGATGCTAGAACGCCAGATGGATATCGTTTGATCAGGACTTTGCGGCCTTTTCTGTGTGTTTCCGTTTCGTATTCATGTAGGTCTCTGATCATGATTTCGAGTCAGTACTGTTGTGACGTGTTCCTGCGGTGGTGTGTTTAACAAATTTTCAATCGAATCTCTTGTCATATAAAGATGCCACGATGTGCTTGACTTTATCGTGGACTCGACGTCCTGCCCGGTTCAGCCAGAATGCGGAATGACAAACGTCCACCGTGCTTTCACCAGGAGCGGATTCCGGAGGAGTCTGGCCACAAAGCCACGCATGCTCTGTTTCGGGGAAATATCCTAACGGAAGACCCTCTTGCAATTCGGACCATCTAACATGTGATTGAGAGTCGAACTAGGCTCAGGCTGTTCACTTGCAAATCATCGTGAATACCGAGCGTTGCCTCTGTGAAGCGCTCAACTGGCGATGGAGTGATCGAGTAGCACACGCGCGTATCGCCCCTTCCTCGACGGAAGCATTATGATGCATGTCTGTGAACGCAGTCGTGCTGTAAGTTTTTCTGCTGCCTTGCCCGGGGTAGTATAGTTTAGTTCATTTCCGCTTACCTTGGAACAACACTCCTTGGTGCTGCAGTTGAGCTTGTTGAACAAGGTCGTGGCGTCTTTTTGTGGAACCAGCTCTCTCGCTTGGGGACGCCGGTGAGTGGAGAACAGACGTCGCTGTTCTACTTGCATTTGTACACGCGTGATCGGGAATGAGTTCATGGCTGGTGAAATGCCCACTTCCTTCATGGACACATCGCTTTGCGAGCGTTGTAGATGGGGGAGGGATCATCCCTGCATCTTTCCGGTGTGCTCCACGCGGTTCAACCATGGATCCGTCGTGTCATGTACCCACACGCCCATCCTATCTTGATCAAGCAACCCGCCAGATCTTGCGACAAGGTTTGCTCGCGTTTCCGTTTCAATGGCATGTTACGCACGACGATCCCGGACACGATCCTCGAAGAGGGTCTGCAAACGCCTCCGATCCACCCTTACGAAAGAACGGGTCGAAAGGCGTGTATTGGTCAAAGCCGTACAGAAAAGTCCACGGACCCGATGATGATCGGTCATGCCATTGGCGCTATGGCGGCGCGCGGCGTATGTGGGGAAGAAAGCATTGGAGGCGTTGTACAACCACATGCACGAGACGCGGTTGGACAGGACCATGATCATGATCGACTCTTTAAACAATGACTCTCAGGAAGGGAACGACCAGAACGTCATACACGTACGCAAGTTATACGAGGTACGGGCGCACCTGTATGTTACTAACAACAGAATTGTCGCGTTCGTCAAGAAACCGGCGAAGCCGGCGATGGACGTGACGTCGGTGGCGGAGCGCAAACGCAAATACGACTGTGAAAATTCACCGTGCGAGAGTGACCGCTTGAAGGAACAGTTGGTGATGCAAAACGGATCGGGTGAAGCATGCGACGGACGAGTTTGGTTCGTGTCTCCTCGTCGTTTTTTCGGGGACCGTCTTTATGCGATCACGAAAATGATGATGGGTAGGCGTCCTCGACGGTCAAGTACGAGAGCGGTGACGCTCCGAGTCGTGGTTAAACGCGCACGTTTCGTAGTGTACTAAGAGATGACGGAACAGCCGTACTTTACGCTGGTGTTCCTTCCCTCGTATTTCACAGCGGTAAGTACGTCGCGCATACTCACGGCCAAAATATGCTCCGCTGATATCCGTCATGACATCTCCGGCAGAGCGTGTTTCGAATGAGCATCAAGGAGGTGAATCCACATGCGACTCGGACGCTCTCGCGCGTTACATCGAGGGGACGGTCATCCTCACATGATGCTGTGTACGGCGTGGCTCGTGATTGCGATGCAGGTGCCAGGATCCGAGCTCGTTTCATCCCGGTGGCCGGCATGTCGTGCGGCGCATGGGTTGGCCGGCATTTTACGTGTGTGGGTGGTCCGGCTGCGGGGATGGTGGAGGGGTACGGAAGGTGGTCCGTCTGGCGGTCGGGACGCGAGAGTGGTGTTTGTGTCGCATGGCGGATTATAATATTTCCGGCCGATTTTTCGATATGCATTTTCACCGGGTGATCTGCCAATAGAATACTGTAGACTTCCGGCAAGCTGGACAGACATGGACTCGGATCCAGTGCAGGATAGATTGGATATCTGCCTGGATACTTCATGTGATAAACTGAAACAACTTACAAATACATTCATGGTGATATTGTACAGACTAGGTATAGAAGGGGCAGACAATCCACATTCCCTTACAGTGCCCTTACTGTCTCTTTCAGCTCCCCTAGACCATTCATAAGCTCCTCCAGCTCCAGCTCCACCTTTTTTAGTTGCATCTCTGCCTTCTTCAGTTGGGCCTGTGATACCCCCACCTGTGCCTGTGATGCCACCACCTGTGCCTCGAGGCCAGTCATCTTCTGGATGACCTCCCGGAGTCGGTCCCGGTCAACCATATCCTTTCCACCTACTGCCTTTCCACCTACCTTTCCAGTCACCTTTCTGCTCACATTCTGGCCCCCTTTTACCTTTGAGGTGGTCAGTTCATTTTCGGAGACATCCATTGCATCGAGAGACAGTTGTCTCCTTGAGGGACCCGCAATGGATGCCTGGACTGTCTGGACCTGACTTGCTAACAATTGGATTAGTGTCTGAGAACATCTGGATGACAGTACCAATGGCACTCACCTAAGGCCTTCCCCTTCCTCTCCTTTGACCGTCCACCTGACTTCTCACATGCACTCTTGAGTCGTGTGCATACCATGCATGTCCGCCCAGGGAACCCATGGCACAGCTTGTCCTGGGCAGTGCATTTGGCACATGGTGTGTCATGGATAACCATCCCCTCTGGGATGGCCTCCTCTTCCTCCTCATGTAATTCCCGGTGTGGTCGCTGTAACAGATAACTGAGATCAATGCTATTGATCTTCTGGAGAAGTGGAAACTTACCTTCCGCTGGCTCGGAATCACCACCTCTACCAATTGCCCCAATCCAGCTGTGGAGGGCATCAATCGGGATGTTTGCTCTTTCTTTGCAGCCTTCGCTCGGATTTCTGTGTATTTATGCTGGGCAGCCACTCTTTCATCCTCTTCCACATTGGAGAATAATAAGCTGAGGCGCTGAGACATGATCTGGTGATGATAAGCAAATGAAAAGTCGAAGGTATCTGCTTACTAATCAACCATTCTCCCAGGCTGGTCGCAGCTAACTCCCGTAATAGTTCCGGAGCCTGTAGGGGCGGATTCCGGAGTCCGTAGGAATGATTCCGGAATACATGGAATTGGGTGTTCCGGAATGCTTAGGAATCACTGGAGGAGTGGATGTCCTCCAGTATTTGGTCAGGGTCAGCAGAGATGGAGGTGGTGAGGACCTCAGTCCCAGAGACCCGGAGCCCAGAACCGGTATCCTCCCTTGACGAGGACGGCCTTCTGGTGTGTGCTCTAGATGACATAGTTCACATCGTTAAGCTTCGGGAACATGTAGGATTTGTCAGAGGCGAGAGACATGGTAAGGCTGCAGTATTCTATTGCTGGTGACAGGTCACCCGAAAAACCGGCGGGAAAAAATATTCCGCCATGCGACACAAACACCACTGTCCGTCCATCCGTCCCTATCCCGACCACTAGACGGACCACTTTCCGTACCCCCTCCACCATCCTCGCCGGAGTCGCCGCCGGACCGCCCACACACGTAAAATACCATGCGCCGCACGACATGCTGGCCACCGGGATGAAACGGGCTCGTATCCTGCATCGTTATCACGAGCCACGCGTACACAGCATGAAGATAACTGTCCCCTCGATGTAATGCGCGAGCGTCCGAGTCGCATGTAGATTCACCTCCTTGACGCTCATTCGAAGCAGGTTCTGCTGGAGACGATGACGGATATTAGCGGGGCGTGTCGGGAGTTCGTGTGACGTACTTGCCACCATCAAATACGAGAAGGAAGACCAGCGTGAAGTACGAAATCTGTTCCGTCATCTCTTAATACACCACGAAACGTACGCGATCAATCACGAGGGTCACCTCTTTGATCATAAGCTTCGTAGCAGCGTCCCGCACCGTCGTTTTCGTCAACCGATGCTACCGCTCTTGTATCCTCGTACTTGACTGTCGAAAACGCCTACACATCGTCACTTCGTAATGGCATAAGACAGTTCCCGGCAAGAACGACGAGGAAATACCGACCAAACTCATCGCATTTATCACCCGATCTGTCAGTATATCCCGCTGCTTCTCCGTGCGTTCAATCTCGCACAACAAATTATCCGCCTTCAATCGGAGAATTTTTGCGGCCGTCTTGCGTTCGCGCTCCGTCACCGACGCCGCGTCCATCGCCGGATTCGTCGTCTTCTATGACGGATGCGACCGTGGCCCGGAATCCCATTGGAGTTGTTTGTAGCATATCAGGTGCGCCAGCACCTTGCGTAACTTGCGGGTGTGCGTGACGTGCTCGGGAAACGCCGACTGACCAGCGTCTTGTTCTTCGTCCCATGCATACGCCGCGTGCCACGGCAACGCCAGCAACACGATCGTCGGATCCTTGGACTTTTTGTACAGCTTCGACCAATACACGCTCTCCCCCGTTCTTCACAAGAGAGATCGGAGACGAGTTGCAGACCCTCGTCGAAGCGCCGTGTCGGGATGGTACGAGAGGATCCGAGGTCGTCGTGTGTACCATGTGAAACGCGAGCAAGTCTTGTGGAAAGACGGCGGTTAGAACGGCATGTGGGTACACGGTGCATCCCATCCCGTCGAACCATATGGCACGTACGAGAAAGATACAGTGGTGCTTCCGTATCGAAAAACCCCCCTTCATATACAGCGGTCCCGAGCGACGCATCATCAACTCAAGCATGGTCACGAAGGATGCGAGCATCTCACCAGCACCATGAACTCATTCCTGATCACGCGTACAAACGGAAGAACAATAGTGATGTCTGTTCCCAACGTCAGCCACATGCACGCAACTTTTTCCGGACAAAAAAAAAGACATGATCACTCACGATCGCCCTTGCCAGGTTGCGTATCCTCCTGGTACCTCGACAGAATCCAATTCGCGGACGACGAGAAAAAAAATGGCTCGACGTTGCACCTAACACACGCCGCTCAATTCAAATATGGGGGATGTCGTGATGATCTAACTGCACCAACCCACCCAAGATCTGCAACACCGGTCCCGACACACGTTCCACGAACAACGCGCGCAGGCGTATGCCCGTATTGCGCTACTCCACCGCCGTCAATACTTCACCCGGACCACACGAAGCGCTCACTCACCGGTGCCCCCAAACGCGTTTTGGACGCGTCTTGTGTCCTCTGATCCCACCTTCACCCCACCTCCACTCGCACTCCAATGCCAAGCGTCCTTCTCACCCTCGTGCTCACCGCCTCGAAGCACCCCACCACGGGACATATCCACACGGTACATCACACACCCACTCCCCATCACTTCAAACATCCGACACTCCTCACCTGAACCGGCGTCCCATTCCCAAACAAACTCCGTGGGTACTGACGCAACGTGCGTTCCGCGTGTCCACCCTCGTTCCCCTCGCCATCGTAAGGCTCGCACCGTATCCCTTCTCAGCCTCGCCGTTGACGAGTGTCGAAGAGATCGATGCCACCTCCGCAACGTCCCGTTTCCGCAGGCGGCGCCGCGTGTCTGTACTTACAATATTTCCACATCATGTACACGCGCCTGGGCAGTGGGGGAACGCAGAGGTATAAGTACACGCAATCCGTCCGTTTGTGCGCGTCCATCTTGTTTGAATGCAACTCAGAAAGTAAAAAGAGCCTTGAAAAAGTCAAGAAACAAGAAAACAAGGGACGCTAGCTATATGTCCTGAATATTGTAGACAATGCACCTGTACGTCACGCTCAGCGTCAGTGTGTGCTAGGTTCTCAAACACGTGACATGCAAAGGACATCCAACCATTTCTATGCCAGCGGCCAAGTCTAAATGACAGAGGGCAGCAGCAACACGGAAAAAAAAACCAGTCGGGGGGAAGATTGCGGGTATTACACGGAATTTATGGTCTCACTTCTTCATTAACGCCCCTACTAACACTCACGTCATGCATTCTACTTTATGCCATCTTTCCCAACACCCTTGGTTGCGACAAGTCAGCCATGTTGATGAAGATATCGTCAGCAGGGTGTCTGTACAACGGGGCACGCAATCTCTTTTGGTCAAGGTGGTGTCCAATGAAACCGATCGAGCGGCCGAGCACGAACAAGCCGTTAAGCGTGCCAATCTGTATGCACGTCAATCCAAGGACGTTTCAACATGAAGATGATGCATACCTTGATATACTCATCGGCCTCCTCGGACGTAAACGCACCGGAGTCGCGAAGGAGATCGACGAAACAAACAGCGATACAGCCGTCGACGTTCAAGATCAACTAATGACGAGTGTCAGAAAACATTTTGGAACAAACCAAGGCGAGGAAACAACACTCACGGTATCCTTCTTCGTGGTCGTCACCTTCTCTACGGCCAACGCATAATCAAGCAACGAGTGAGAGGGGAAGTTTTTGCGAACGTATTCCTTGACGAGCTCAACACGCAGATCGGGGTTGTTGACAGATTTGATCTTGTGGCCAATACCAGAGACTGGGGAGACCAAGGTTGGTCATCTGGATGACGAAGCAGACAACAAAGATCACTCACTCAGCTTGTTCGCTTTCCTGCTCTCGTCCACAAACTCTCTTGGCGTCAATCCTCTATCCCTTGCGCCAGAGAACATCGACGCAGCCTCATCCAGAGCTCCTCCGAATCGACTACCAATTGTCAACAAACCAGACGCAAGACTGCTAATCAGATCCTTGCCCGCACGAGTCGCAACAATCGTGTTCATAGCACCACTAACAGCAGGACCGTGGTCTGCCGTCAACATCAAGACCATCTCGATGAATTTCGCAGCATATGGAGGCAGGCGACGCTTGAACCAGAGCAATGCGACGACACCACCCAAGCCGATGTCGTCCTTGAACACATCTGAGATGCGCATGCCAGCGTACAGCAACTCTTGACCACGTTCGTCCGAAATGGTGGAGATGAATGCTGCAGGCTTTCGGATGAGACCGAGCTCTTGAGCCCACTTGTAATCCATTGGAATGACTGGTGGTTCGACTTCTTTCTGGGGAACGACGGTACCGCGGGCGATGAGCTTCTCGTATGTCTCCTTCAAAACATCAGGAAGTAGCTCAAAGGTATCGGGAACGATGAATCCAGCAGCTTTCATCGCGCGGTTCTTGGCCTCTGCCGTCTCGGAATCGCTGTTGGCCATCGAGCCTGCGTGCCCGAACTGCACCTCGGTCGTGAACATCTTCGCACAAGTACCAATGGCCCAGGCGACAATTGGTTTCTTGATACGTCCTGATTTGACCGCCTCGATTACACGGTACTCTTCAACACCACCAACTTCACCAAGGAGAACGAGCATCTTGCACGCCGGGTCATCTTCGTAACGCAAGAGATGGTCAATGAACGTGGTACCGGGGTAGCGATCACCACCAATGGCGATGCCCTCGTAGGTACCGTTGGTCACGAGGGATAGGATGTTGTTCAGCTCGTTCGACATGCCTCCCGACTTGGAAACGTAACCGACAGAACCAGGGCGGTAAAGCTTGGAGGCGATGATGTTGTCCATCATACTATGCTGAATGAGTACATCAATTGGACTACACCAAAAGTAGCAACTCACCCTCCGGAGTTACCAATTCTGAAGCAACCGGGTTTAATACCACCGACGGTAGCAGGACCAATGATCAAAACTCCTTTTTCCTGGGCCTTGACCAAGATTTCTCGTGCCTGTCGCTCTGGAACACCCTCTGCAATCAATGCAATAGCACGAATAGTCTGGAACTCGAGACACTCCAGCGTACTGCTGTACACACTCCGTGAGCTCGCAAAGTTGACAACGACATCAACATCAGGGTGCTTCTTGACGGCCTCAGCGAGTGAGGTGTACACAGGCAAAAGCGTCTCCCTCGTGCCCCAGTAGAACTTCTGGATGTGGTGACCACCGAAGGGGTAAATCATCGCAGCGACGGAAGGTCGGGCACGCTTGCACGAGTAGTCGAAATCAAGCATACCCTGGATAGCACGAGGCTGGAGACCGTAGACAAAGCTGCGGGTTTCAGCATCGAATGGGCGGTAAGCGGGTCTAGTGGCAGCATGACCATCTTGGGTAGGAGCGTCATCGAAACGTACAACAACGTCGTCGGGTTGAGTACGTTCACCGGAGGCGTGAATCGTTCCGACGTCGGAAGGAGTAGGTGCAGCTGCTGATGAGGGGGTTGCAGGAACGACTTTGGGAGACGCAGGTGCGGTGGCAGGGACGGAGACGGGTGCAGCCTTTGCGGGCTTGATGCCAAGGGCGAGAGGGACAATTTCAGTGATGTGGGTGTCGGGGCCAAAGACGCGGATAGGAACACCAAGGGATTCACCTGAGGAAACGACAAGTGAGTTTCGTGGCCATCTAACGAATGGAATAAAACGCACCAAGTAATCTCATGGCCTTCAAACCCTCTTGCCAGTTAGGACCACCACGACGGACGTAGATCTTGACCTGTAGGGAAGCGAGTCGATGTCAAGTGGTTCCCTCGGATATGATCGCACAACAGCAAGGCTCACCCCATGTGCAATCAAACCAGCCTTGGCACCTTGTAGCGCCTTGATGATACCCTTGAATGTAGCAGCAACGTTCGTGAAGTTGGCGATACCACCTCCAATGATAAGGATCTTGCCGTCTGGGCGAGGGGGTGGGCGTGTGATCAGGTCGACTAGCGAGGAAAGAATGAGATAGTGAGTAGTTATATTATACGGCCACGATAACAGACTCACGGATCGTTTTTGCGTACTCGTACGTTTGGCCCTCCGATGGTGCACCACTGTACTCGCCGTAGTTGGCGAGCTCGTGTGCGAAACCAGCAGCCGCGATAGCGTCCGCGTACACGACAGAGGCACCACCACCTGCAACCATGGTCCAGATGCGAGCATTGGCGTTCAACACAGTGAGTTTGAGCGAAGCGCCAGTGGAAGCGTCCAATTTCTGGATGTATGCTATTGGGTAAATGTCAGAATTGGCGGCGAATGAGGTAAAACCAATACTCGCCCTCCTCTTTTGTGAGATCTCGACCGAAAGGAGCAGGCCAGACCATGGGCGGACCACGATCGGCGCCGACTGTGGAAGCCTTGGCAGCTTGTGTGGCAGCGCTGTCATAGACGGAGAGATCTCTTGCAATGGCCCATTTGGGACCACAGATGAACTCGGCTGTTTGGTCAAGCTTGGCAGCCATGTCTAGATAATGGATGCTGCCATCATCGAGGACGACGAGAGGGTTGATCTCGAGGTAAGCAAAGTGAAGGTCCGCATAGACGTTGTAGAGTCTAATGATAAAGTCTACCAGGGCATCTTTGCGCTTTCCGGTAAAGGATGGGCCGATGAGAGACTCGACGTTTGCAGGAGTAGGGAAGCGTTTTGTGTCGACGGGAACTTGTAGACGGGATGCGTGTGCGTCGACATCGCCGACATCAACACCACCGGTGGGGGAGAAGAGGATGGTGTCGGAGAGACGGGAGGAAGTGATGCAGATATACGCTTCTGCGGATTGGGGGTGGGGTAAGAAGGGCTCGAGGATGAACGTGTTGAGCGTGCCAGTGACCGATTCCACCTGGGAATGGAGTGTGAATATGTGAAAAAGTGAAGCATGTCAAGGGTTATGTGATGATGTGAAGAGATGCTTCGTGATTGGGATGGTACACGCCATCGCAAACATACTGCGGGGGGTTCGACGTACCTTTTGGGGTTTTCCGGCCCTGTCGAGGACCCACTGTTTTGCGTCTTGCCAGCTCTTGTTGAGGGCGAGGAGGCCGGCCTTACCGCGACGTTTGATGAGCTGGTCTGGCTTTGCGACGAGCTTGGTCGTCTGCACCCATGCTGGGAGATGGTTGTCGGGGGTGATGGCCCCAGACTCGGGATCCCATTGGATCTGGGCAACCTTGGGTGAGGGGAAGAGGAGCGGAGAGTCCTTGGAGGGAGCAAAGTTGGGGTGCGCGGCAGGTGCGCGTTCGAGCCAGTAAGCTAGCAAGAGCTTAGCGTCGTACTCGCGAATGGCTGTGTGGACGATGAGGAAAGAACAGGTGAGGGAAGAGAGAGGACCGACCTTTGGAGGACATGATGGAGAAGAAACAAGAGAACAGAGTGGTCGGATGACGGGCTTATATCGCGAACATGAGCGTAATAATTTATGTATTTTTCAAACGGTATCAGACCTTGTCTACATGCACCCCAACATTCACACGATCCGAAAATCAACACAGCCACATCACACCACTGCTAATGTTGTTGGGGGACTGACATATGTTGTACACCGTCGTCCTCGTCGTTGGGTCCGTCGTGGAGATAAAATATACCAGGCGCTGTGTATCGACGACGAACACGGTCGACGACGGTGCAGCAGTGCCCGTTTGTTCATGTCAGCTTTACCCCCGTGTCTACCTCGTTCCAGCCTCATTTCTCATATCACTCCTGATCTTGACATCGATTTTACTCCCGTGTCCCTGTTCATTCCAACACGTTCCCCTCCTTCTCGACTCTTCACGTCCCGTACCTAAAATTTGTTAATACGTGACTCATACATTCCCCAGAACAGTCATCGTTACTGTGCCGAACATCATCTTGCACCAGTCTCTTTTACCTCACCCTTGACGTCGAAACATAGTGATAGTATCAACATGTCGCGTGTCTCACTCTTCCCCCCAAATCAGCCCGCCCACACGACAACGCGCCTATGTCGATACCATGTCATTCGCTGTGGCACATTCATGATGATCGGAAAACAAACTATCCGCCTGAACCGTTTTGACTGCTGATGCCGACCACAGAGGCCTTTGTGCGTTTCGACGCGCACAAAGCATCGATGATACATCACTCGACACTTTTGAACGTCACGCAACTGTGCATATCAACGAACACACACTCCTAGACTATCGTAGCACGATCATCTCGGACGAGGACACGTTGACCCCGTTCCATTCCATCCCAAATGGCCGTACGTCCAGCGCCGTCACACCAGGAACTGAAACCCTTCGAAATACCTTATCTCGCTCGCGTCCCATCCATCATTGGGATTGCATGTCGTGCAAGTGTGAGTGAGCGGGGGAGCAGTGCCAGTGACGCCACTATCGCATTCAAGTCATCGCCATCGTCCTTGAATTGAATTCTGACTCGACTAGGAACGTTCCACTTCATGTACCATTTATCGGCATTGAGCCTCTCGGTCTGATAAGCCCTTTTTGGGAGTGTTTCATTTCCCCCGAGTCGAGCGGCTCTCCAACACAAGGTATGGTTTAGATTAGAGCGTGTAACTGTCTCAGTACATGTCCGGGTAACGTTCCAAGTCGGGAACTTTGGGTTACCCGGACGAGATCTTCCTAAGACAAACCGTTATAGAACGACGTTCGAACCGGTGGATTTCTGGCATCTTGTATCCGGTGGCCTAGTCCGGCACCGGGAGCCATCGCGAAGAACACAGACAAACTCCGTTGTGAGGTGGAACAAAAGAAGACGCGTTCATCAGTATGTGATTGGCTGCTAGAGGTCCTGCACGTGAAGTGTCGTGGGATACCACCATCTTTTTATCTGCTCCCCAAGAATTCATTGCGACGTGAACGCTTGAGCTCCTACGCAAGGGCCCCACCTTCACCTCACGATTTTCCAATCTCAACCAAACGAAGCAATCACAGTCAGAAGCAGTAATCTGAATACGCACAATGTAACCCAGTTGAATACAACGTTCCGTCTTCACTTCAGATCCAGCATGTCCATCGTCTCATGGGTCCCTTACAAACACTGCCGCAGCGCCCATCCCAGTCCCAATACACATCGACGTCACCAAAACCTGAAAAGCAACCTATCAATCAGGTCCGCAGCATCATCCACACGCGAAACTCACATTGCCATTCCGTCTCTGCAGCTCGTGCAAACCTGTCGCGACCTGTCGGGCACCCGTGCAGCGTAACCATCCCACGCACCAATCAGCCTGAAATTAGAACGAACGAAACAGAACAAGGGACTTATCTAGCGGATGCCCAAACGCGATCGCACCGCCGTTGACGTTCACTTTCTCTGGATCGAGCCCGAGTTCTTGGATACAATAGACGTATTGGGAAGCGAACGCTTCATTGATCTGCAATGGAAATGAGTGAACATTCGTCCTCGCTGGCCACCCTATCGTGTTTGGTATACCTCGAACAAGTCGACATCCCCAACGTCAAGACCCGTATTCTTGAGCACCACGGGAATCGCATAGGCGGGCGCAACACCCATCACACGGGGCGGCACACCTAGAAAATGAGCACCGTCTACAATCAGCAACATACCCATCGCTACGACCCAACAGTTGGCTGTTCGTCGTCACGTACCTGCCACTGCCGTACTAACGTGTTTCCCAAGAATAGTCAACCCGAGCGCCTCGGCCTTGCGGCGGGTCATCATCATGATCGCCGCCGCACCATCCGTAATCTGACTCGCATTCCCACCCGTCGTTCTCCCCTGTCCCCACTGCGGAAACGCCGAGCGAACCTTGAGTAAACTCTCTTTCGTCGTACCGTACCTGATCCCATCGTCCTTAGTCACCGTCACACGACGCCGGGACACGGTATCTGTGGCAGGGTCGTTGTTATTGACAAACACGTTAAAGGGAACAATTTCGTTGGTAAAGTAGCCAGATTTTTGTGCGTGCTCGGCGCGTTGAAAAGATAAGGTTGCATGGGCATCCATGACGTCACGTGAGATATTGTAGTCTTGAGCGACGTTTTCGCTCGTCCAGCCCATGGGGTAGAGACAGTCCCTGGCTGCTGCATTGACGCCGATGCTCTCTGACTGGGGTGGTGCACCCTTGTCTGGGCTTTTGCCCGAGAAAGAAAACAATAGTGAAAGACGGGACACGAAAAGTGAGTAACAGTAACATGCGCAAGGGAGCCCGACGTACTTTTGACTCATGGACTCGACGCCGACGGCGAGTCCGGTTTCGATTTGACCGGACCGGATTTGGTTCGCGATCACGGTCACGGCCATGAGTCCACTAGAGCAAAAGCGGTTGACCACCTGGATGGGCACGCTCTCCGGGAAGCCAGCAGCGAGCGCAGCACCACGAGCGTGGTAGACAGGGTCGGGTGTCAGAACGGTGCCTACACAGATGTCACCCACGCTAGCAGGGTCGACGTGGGAGTGGACGATAGCTTGCTATGATGGTTTCGAGATATGGATATGTCTCACATTAGCTGACGTGGAGGGTAGAGGTATGAAGAACGGGCTTGCCTTGAACATTTCGAGCATAAGCTCGTCGGTGCTGTATGTGTGGAACATTGAGCTCATCATGCGTGTCGGCGTGGAGGGGGTATACTTGCCGAGTGTCTTTGAGAGCACCTTTCTTTGCTTTCGTCAAGGGGGAGCGTATGGCCATCGTGACGACGACATCGTCGGGGCGTTTCTCTTGGAGCGCTGCGACACCAGAGGGAGAGTAAAGGTGGGACGAAATTTGCCTAAGGCGTTGCAACGGTTGCATGGTCGTTTAGTGAGAGCACGGATCTGATTATCCATGCTCACGGTATGCACCCGATTTCTAGAGTTGACCTGACACTACATTACTTCATATAAATCCAGTGCGGGACGCACACCGGTCGAGGGCACGGGGAGTAATAATTCGAGTGAATTGGTAGCTGCACTTCCCGCAAGTCATAGCAAGGGGTTGCCGCCTTGGCATAGCACTGCAGCCTCAGAAAAATTGAGCGGAGTTCCAAATCGGGCTCCCAATATTGGGGATCAATCGACCCCTTCGAATGCCGATGCGGCATGTAGCTAAGCCGGGGTTGGATTCGCCTCGGCACTGTGGCCTGAGGTTGGACCGAAAATTTACCTACTAAGGTATTTTAGATACTTAGGTTCATCCCACGACGTATCAGCGCACCTGGAAGCCAACTGCCATGCACACGACCGCAGTACGGGCAAAGTATTCAAGTAATTAATTCTTGCATCTACCCCTACAACCATGGTCGGATTGCGTGCCGCCAAGTGAATATCCTCACTGAGAGAGATCTATACTATGCCGGATTTGGAAAGGTAAGCTAATGAAATGCTACTTTTAACTTGCTGAAGAGTTTTGAAACGCCAGTTACGGGGGAGTAGAACTTGTACTTGGAGACGGTCTCCCAGAACCCGATACCCTGGTGCTTGGCGATCTCGAGTTCGAGCGCACTCGGTTGGCGGCTTCCATCCGCGCCAGCAAATACACCCGCACCCCAAGGGGATCCTAAACACAGACGCAAGAACAAGCACAACCGTGACCATGAGCCCATGCATAATAGCACACACAGCAAAAATATAAAGCAAAAGAATGAGGCGTACCACCGTGAACCTCGGTCAGGTTTGAGAATTGGGAAAACGTACGGCCGTAGCCGAGGGGGACGTATATGATACCGTGGTGCGTAAGCGTGGATAGCGAATTCATGACGGTTGCTTCCTGTCCGCCGCCTTGCGAACCCGTGGAAACGAACACGGCCGCAAACTTGCCTACCAACGCGCCTTTGGCCCAGAGTCCACCAGTCGCATCCCAAAAGACCTGTCGAGGCGTAATCAGATCTCTGGCTACGCCGCGACGCCACAGCGACCCTGATACGGCAGAATCGAAACGAGACCCACCTTCCACTGCGCAGGGAAATTACCGTAACGAGTGGGAATACCAAAGAGGAAGGCATCGAAATCCGGCAACTCCTCAGCAGTGATGACAGGGTAGTCTGGTTTAGGAGGGGCGTGCATTTTGGTGAGGACGTCGGCCGGGAGGGTCTCTGGG
>JBBPNO010000186.1:0-42007 GCA_038090915.1 Boletus eberwhitei
CCAAAGCTACTGAATATTGTCGTCACGAGGATGCTGCTCAGCATAGTCATGTTCCGATCCAAGCGAAACACCGCGAAAAAACGGCAGGCTAGTCCACAAACACGGACGGCTTTGTTGGGTTGACGTGAAAATGTGTATCTTTCAACGAAATGCGTACGCGATGGCCCTGAAAATGTATCTGTAATCGCTGATGAAGAAGTATGCGCCGGACAGGAATAGAGCTATTAGTTTGACGGTACTCGCACAGGGTCGACTGGGAGGATGTGAATGGCGAGAGGACCAAAACACAGTTCACGGCGAAGGGAGATTCAACAGATAGCATCTAGAGAGGTACCATGAAGAGTACTGTGTGCCGTCCTGTCAAACACGCCATTACTGTCATAGGATTGGGAAGGCCTTACTATTTTCCCGGAGGTCCCTGGAGTCAGTGAGGCATTTCCGGTCATTTGCATCGCTAGGGTACATGACGGGTAGGGGTTACATCGCGGGGCGTTGCCTACGGGTTTGGTAGGTATGGGTAGGGTGCGAAAGATTGGCACACCAAGACCAAGGGTCGCACACCATGTGATGTAAATGGCGGGTGAAGACTGGAAGCGCAGCTCGAATGTCGGGTTTGGAATGGTGGAGTGGTGGTTTTGTGTACAGAGGAGGGAGCGGTGAGGATATCTGTGGCGGGAGGTGCATGTATGGTGCCTTCAAGAGTTCCGTGGCATGGCCACCGATGGACACGATGAGTATGCCCAACATGATGCGGGATGTTCATGCTACCCACCCAACGGGGAAGCAGCTTCGTGGCCTTCCCGAGCGCCAGTGCCTTTTGTCTATGGTGGCATGAGCAACTTGCAGAGTGAACATGAGGTACGGGTTGGAGGTTGGGCCATGATTGCGGTGAAAATGGACTTTCCCCGCCAGTGCATAACACGGCGTACCCCAGACAGCGCGCTTGCCATGGTGGCGGCGTTTGACCGTTTTTCGACGACGTATATTGGTACTACCTCGCCGCACGCGTAATGTAAGTACAATATAGATCATGAGATGTCCGATTATCTCAGACCGTATTTCTAAAATGGGCTGCGTACTTATCCCAGAGGGCGCACGATTTCCTATGCTATGCGGCTCTCTTTCCAAGAAATGCATGTCCAGCATAGTTTTCCTTCATGGGACACGCTGATTTCCCCGTTTTCCCGCCTCATCCAACCTCTCTTGTGGTGTTTGTTTACAGTAATTCCTGCGTGCTCAGCAACATAAACTTTGCCGCACAAAAAAAAACAGCACGTATTTCTACATGAATCCATCGCTCTGGTTATTTCACGAACTCGGCCGACGCTGGTAGGACGTTGACCTGCCCGATCGTGTCTGGGGTCTCCAGTAGGCGCGGCAACGTCCGAGAAGTAGTTCATCACCACTCGTGGGTATGTACATGCAGGCACCCCCGCCTTGTAGCGAATATCTTCTTTAGACTCGTCTACGATGCGTGCTGTATTGATCAAGGACGGAAAAGGTCCCATCGAAAACCTGTACATCGGAGATATCGAGCGGCCGCTTCCAGGGGAGGGACAAGTGCTAGTCAAAGTAAGTGTGTCCCTTGCGATGATGACATCTGCCCACGATATGTGACTCACGGCGCCCTCAGATCGCTGCGTTCGGCCTGAATAGCATGGACCTAGGCCAGCGCGAGGGCAAGTATCCTCCGCCCCCAGGTGCATCCCACGTTCTTGGTGTCGAATTCTCCGGTATTGTGCACGAACTTGGACCCGGCGTTACACAATGGTGCTTGGGCGATGAGGTGTATGGCCTAGTCGGGGGTGTATGGATCTTGGCTCAATCCATGACAAAGCAGTCTCACTCTTCGCTAGGGTGCATACGCCGAGTACGTTGTATGTAATCAAGGTCTACTTCTCAAGAAACCTGCCCACCTGTCTTGGGTGGAGGCAGCTAGCATTCCCGAAAACTTCATTACAGGTGCGCACGGCAATTCCCTGCCCGGCTGACAGTACATACATGTCACGGGGCCTAATGATACACCTCGTCCTTTGTTCAGCCTATCAAGCACTCGTTAAATATGGCGAAGTAAAGAAAGGTGATAACGTTCTTGTTCATGCTGGTGCTTCCGGTGTTGGGGTCGCGGCAATTCAGATTGCACGTGTTCTAGGCGCGTGAGTGTTTCGATGCTGTTTCAGAATGCATATGATTGCGATGTGCTAATTATCGCATAGGAATACCGTTACAGCGACGGCGTCAACCAGGGACAAGCTGGATTGGCTTGTTTCGATCCCGAATGGGGCGACCCATGCCGTGAACTACACCAGCAACGATTTTGCAGAAGAGGTGATGAAAACGACCAACGGCAAGGGTGTCGATGTGATAATCGATTTCGTCGGACGTACGCACTGGGAAAAAAACATTAATTGTCTAGCGATTGACGGAAGGATGACCCTCCTTGCACTCTTGAGCGGTAAATATGCATCCCATCCGCGATACTCTTATTAAAAGAATACAAGGAGGCGAGGTTCCTTCGGTCGATCTCCGGCCGATCCTGTATAAGCGACTCAAGATCCAGGGATCCACGCTGCGGTCTCGGAGTTCGGAGTATCAAAGGGAGTTGATCAGCAGGTGTGTCAAGACCGTCAAGCTGAGGGAACAAATAATTAACAACTTGGCAGTGTCAGGTTTGGGGCGATAGTTGATCAGATGACAGGAGGGGAAGGCAGCGGACCGATACGGACTTATGTTCACAAGGTTTGTGTCTTATTATCTGACTCGTCGGCCACGGACTGCTGTAACTCGATTGCTCAGGTGTACGCTTGGGACGAGATCCAACAAGCACACCGCGAGATGGCTGAGAACAAGAATAGGCGAGTGGATCTTCCTTGAGGTGTAGAAGGACCCCAAGCTAAGTTTCCTTAGAGGGAAGATCATCGTGACAGTTTCCTAGGCGAGCGACGGAGATTGTACAAGAGTATCAATCCAGAGGAGGCTTCGTCGCGAGTACAGTTTGAGCTTGTTTGCATTGAGAATGGAGACGGTTCGCATGTATTTGGTAGTACTCGAGAATATTGTGACACACTAGGATAATTGTTCAGGTTCAGTTGATCTCACAGTGAACGGCAACGGTGTCTATGGGGACTCGTTTGCGCCCTCTTCCTCTCCGACTCGTTCGAACTACGTGGGGAATGGTCACGTTCGGGACAACCCCAGCACGGAGTCGAGCAGCACCGTCGTCGAGCTGGGAGAATAATCGGTAGTGTTCTTACCGTACTAACTAGCACGTCGCGCAGGTCACACGTCGTCACCGCATCTTGGATCGACGCTGTACAGTACTCGTCATGTGTGTATATTTTTGCGCAACGACGCCCACCACTTCATTTTACACAATGAAAAATCACTATTTTCCTTCGTCTCTAGCAGCATTATCCGTCCAGATAGCTCTGAGAGTGACGTAAGAGGGATACGATAAGGAAGCAAGGGAAGAGCAAAGATGTGCGAGACTAAACCCCTGAAGGATCGGGCAAATAACTCGGACGACGATGACAAGTTAGTGAGCGGGAGATACAGAAGTTTCACCAGATAAGGAATGGATGGGTTGTTTTGGACTCGGTCCCTGCGGAGATGTGAGTTATCGAAAGTGGAAGAGATAAAGGTGACAGGCGAACGTAATTATAGCACGTCCAAGGTGTAGGTAGATATCATTCTGCACGAGCCATTGCGATATGCATAATGATAATCCATTCCCGGATGGACCGAGAAACCTTGCAGCTAATGACGGATCTAGAAGTTTGACAACAGATGTGCCACAGCAGTGGGAACACTGAGACTGTCAAACCATATAGGATACATGCCATACTAGATACACTTACCCTGCTCTACTTGATACGGAATGGAGCAAGAGAACAGCGACGCGAGTCAGAAGTGTTATCCAATGATCCCAATCAGGTCCAAACAACAGAGCTACATCGACGACGATGAAATGACGCCACACATCATAGGATAGACCTACCCTCATCCTGATGCATTCTCTTAGATCACATACTAAAAAGTTTCTCATCCTGTCCAACGAGGACAAGACATCGCAGGGCTGTGAGGCCAGTGCGCGCTTGGTCTAAGATCGCCGCCTGGGATGATACAGAGGTCGACCCTCCTAAGTTGATCTCGCGCCGCCTACGCTCATCTCCAAATAACGGGGGCATTTTAAGGACGCCTTTCCGTCGATATGGAGCTGGAAGTAATTGTCTTGGAGAGTAGTGGTAAGTGACACCAAGTCACTGGGACAGTGCATACCGCCACCGCAACACGCAAGCATCACTCAGCGGATGTGGAACCCTAACCCTAATCTAAGTTCTATTATGTGATAATATATAATGGTCACTGAAATGCACGCACTACAGTATACAGTAGTACCATCACTCTGTCTGACTCTCTTGCCAAGCTGACTAGATCACAGTCGACTGGGACAATAGTCCAGTGAAGACGACTAACGAGGAGCATCGGATTTGGAACGGCTATGGTCATATGGTTCTTTGGTTCCCCGTGGGAGACTAGGGGCCATATAGGCGACTCGATGACTCTCTGGAGTACGCAAGAGTTTACAGCTCGAAACTTACTCTCCCATGTTCGCTACGAGGATTACTTAAATTTGGTTCATTTATCCAGATACATTCCTTCTTCTGGAAGGTTTACCGGGACGTAGATAATGATGAGTAATTCGCTGGGCATTGCAGGGCAGTATACCGGGAAAAACAACACGAACCTAAGCAATATCATTTGAGATCTTTGGAAAATAAGCCAGTTGAATGTTGCGTTGTCGATGGATCGCTGAGCGCTGACCCGCCAGCCCCGGACGAATTGGTGACTAACAGCCATAACAACCAAAACTCTGATTGAATAGAGAACGAAACGGTGTGAAGTTGGATGGAGGCCGCATGTTCCCTGCAATTTCGACATGGGGGTTACGCCGCTCGCCTTTTTAGGAGGATCATCGAACACGTTCAGCCTAGATCAGACTTCATCTCATTTCCGTCAGCCATCCTGCACCCTTCCAGCCTGCCAACGCTCTCGCCCACTTCCTCAAGCTCACCAGTCATCCCAAAGTACAAATATGCCCGACCTTACCATCATCAACAACCTCGAGGAAGCCATCCACGTTGCCTTCTACGTTGTCGCGCCAACCAACTGTAAAAATAACCTCCAGCCTGGCGAGCGCTGGACGACAAACCTGCCAACCCTCCCGCTCTTTTTCCAAGCGCGCTGGGTCGAACGCGCAGACTATGACAGTGGGACCGTCTATCGATCACGCGAATTTTGTGCAGAGGAATCATGGGAAATGGGTGCAACTATCGGATCAGCCTGTGCATTGGGGACGGCGTCGGTCATAACCGGCGTCACGTCCGTCGTCATGGGCTGGGAGGGGGTTGGCGTGTCCATCGCAGCGCCACTCATGATGATGGCAAATGCTGGTGAGTTACCATTACTCATGTTGTGTGCAGCAGGGGTATTGAATTCCGCTATGACTACTAGATGGGACGAAATACGCTACGATGGGCAGTGATACCAAGCTTTGTGAGACACGGGTGTGGGTGCCATGGTTCGAACACAAGGAATATTCAGTGAGAATGATTGGTGCAGATCGATGTGGCCTGTGGGATGTAAAGGAGGACAGGCAGGTGTAAGCTCTCTGCCACATGGTCAGACCTCATGCACATGGTACGAAGTACGGTATGTTGTACTGTATTGTACGAGTCTCCGTTTTCTACTCGGGCCGTGCGGGATTGACTGGCATCAGCGAGCACGCGTCATACATGCCAGTGGGAACTCTCGAAAACTTGAAGTACACTAATCTACAACACGGGAGCAGGGTCACCCTGAATCAATGTTCAAGCATCGGATATTGAGTACAAAATATGAGTATGCACAGAGTTCGAGACAGCAGTAACAGAAGCGAGCAGGGTGTACATCCACTCTCAAAATTCTGTTTCTTGGGGATGTACGATTAGCCTGCGGGCACTAACCCCGCCGCGCTCGAGCCTCTCCAGCCCACAATTCAGCATGATCAGCTCCATTAACAGATATATGAAGAAGCACCCCCGTACCTTGATCTTGCCTTCGGGCGAGCCACCCTGACAACTCGCGCGTGAAGCGCTGTCCAAATTTACGCTGTGCAAGGGAGTCGTATGCAACTCGTTGCGTGTCCTCGGGAGAGACTGCATCAAAGGCGTAGAGCAGCGGTGTGCCGCCGCAGAGCTGTGCGATACGCTCGTTCAGTGCTTCCTTAGATAGGCGGCAATCCAGGACATGCGTGGCACCGAGATTGGAGGTATTCTGCGTTATGTAAGGACGCAGTATTGGGGAAAAACCGGAGAGCCTCGCAAGCTGGATCGCTGAATGTGTGCTTACATCTCAATGGATATGCACGGTCGAGTGTGTCCCAAACGTACCATGTTGGCCGAGCAAACAACCGCCTGCCATGATGAGTATGAGTTGGCCAGCGTTTTAACAAACCGCATCCCCGTCCTCGACTGGAACAGTGAAGCCGAAACCATGAAGTTCTGGACTATAGGTGGGAACTAGGGTACGGGTAAAAACTCGCCCGCCAGCTAATAACCTCGTTAATAGCTAGCAGGTGTTCACCAGCTTATTAACACAGTTATTAACATGTTCTTAGCAGTCACGTGATTCAAAAAAAGCGCTCCATTTGCAAAAAATCTCCCCTGTGCTACCAAAGCCTACCATTCCCAAGCGGCCTCTAGATCCTTCTCTTCGGAACCTGCCTTTTCATCAATGTCACTAACTACTCGCTGTCCTGTCTTGATGGGCACATCTGCCAGGACCTCAGTTGCCACAGCTACACTCAAGTCTATCTTATTCTCCAGCTCTAACACCACCTCCCTGCAGCATGTCATACCAATCTTTTCATCCAGCCAAGTTTGAACATCATCCTCACCTAGTTCCTCCAGTCCATCATCATCTTCAACATCAAGGTAGCTTCCACAAGTCTGATGATTAGTAGTTGGGGTGGAGGTACCCTTGGATGGTGATTTGATTAAGGAGTTAAGGTCATAGAAGGACACTGTTGGATGTTTGCACACTATCTGCCTCTAGACAATGTAATTGAGATTTTGTGAGCCACTATACAAATATGCTGCCTGGAACTCATAGTTGGATTATACATATGCCATTGCTGAATTTGTGTCATGTCAACAAGTGCTTGTACTTGCTGGTGGTTCCTAGTTGCAGAGTTCATTTTTGTGAAGACTGACATTGCACATTCCTCAGGCATTGAGTTTGGTTTGATTGAGAATAATTTCTCTGCAATGGACTATGTTCTACTCAGAATAGCAGATGAGTCATAAATCTCAAGTCCATTGATGCACTGCAAGAACAGCTGCATCACTATTTGCTTGAGACACTGCCAATATGAAAGAGGGCTCTTGTGCTCTTGGATTTTGTTATCAAAGGGGTAAAGACCCTTGACATAGCATTCAAACTGACGGATGAATGCCTTTTGTACTTCAGCTGCTGTTTTACTTTTCAGTATTGGATTATGCTGTGACTGCCACTCAGCTTCAAGAAGTTTCTTCAAATATCTAAGGACATGAGAGAATGTTGGCAACTATAGCACTGGAGTGTTGAATTTTGAATCGGGTTGTACTGGTGGAATTTTTGATGAAGAGGTCTTTAATAGTGCTTGTGCAGGAATCTTGATTGTAATGGCCAGAGGGTCACAGTTGGAGTGATTGTGTAAGATAGCACTCTGAACATAGCCTTGCAATAGCGAGTGGGAAGGTCAGCCAAGATGATAGCCAAAATTTAACTGACAACTACACATGGGGCTCAAGAGAGAATGCAGCGAGATAGCAGTCTGCTGGACCATCTTGAAGCTGCTCACAAAAACAATTGTTGATGATTTCATAAATCTATCTGACATTGTCCATTGTGAAGCCATTCTCACTGTTGTTGAGAACTTGCTTGATACAGCCACAGATCACAATCCAATACCTGTATATATCTGTAGGATTAGTCTGGGATGACTCCAGGCAAACAATTGCCTTTGTGATGGGACCTTCAAGTTGGATGAACCGGTTTAGATCGATTTCAAAGTTCATGCCATGAATGCTTCCAGACTTGAATAGACCCATCAGTGCCACATGCTACACAAAACACATCACATAAATGGGGGCAAAAGAAAAGTATCAGAGTGTTAAATACCTTTGGTCCAAATTTCACAATTCCTGAGTCCAAAAGCTCATGGAGTGTAGGTAAGCAACATTGTAATGAGATTGCAGCAGCACAAATGGTGGCAAAACAAGTCTTTCTAATACTTTCTAGGCCACGGAACACTCCCAGTCATTTCTGAACCACATCAAGGGCCTCAATTGCCTGGATAGATTTTCAAAAGAATGTAATGACTGAGCAAAGGTGACTGATTATCTATAAATCTAAATCAATGCAAGCAAATGAATGTAGATGAAACACGTACATTCTTAAACATATCAAGCCTTGTGAGATCCTTGCAAAGCAAGCTCATATGATAACAAACATCTGACATTGGGATGTATGACTTCACTGCTCATGATATAAGTTGCCGAGCCACATGAGTGTTTCCAGTATTGTCAGACATGATTCCTAAGAATTGGAATCTTTCAACCAAGTCCATTGCATTTAGCAGCATTCTCGCAAGGTGCTTGCCAATATGTGAGACATCAGAAGAGTCTTCTCCCTTGATAAGAAAACTTCATCCATTAGAGGTAGTGAAATGAATGGTGTAGACAGATTTGGGATGTTTGATTGTGCCGCCATCAAATGAGACAGTCAAGTGTAGTTGTGTCTTCAGATACTTGATAGAGAGGGCTCAAACTCGTGCAGCTTCAGTGGGAATATGGTTGTCAATGACAACAGAGCTGCTAGCCAGCTTGTAGGCACTGTTGGCAATAGCAAAGATGTCCTTCCATTCCTAATAGTCGACTACAGTAGGTGGTAGTGCAGCTACACAAAGGAGTTTCACAATTGCAAGGTCCAGCCATGCCGTCAGCAGGTGACAACCAGCCTTGCCAAACTCCACCTCAAGCATAGTCTGCTTTGGCTTCATGGGAGGATCTGAGGAAGTATTTGTTACATGGCTGGTAACACTGCTGGTTGATATACTAGTCGACTTGGTATGGGAAGCTTGGAAATAGGGCGACTCAGCATCCTGCTGTGCTTCAAGAATATTCAAGTGAGCCCCAGGACTCTCATCAGCCAGTAGCTGGTTGGCTTCACATTGGAGTACAATGGAAAGCCAATAGCAACATGCTGCATACTTTAGGATGCATTTTTGATTCACTGGTGCAGCAAGACTATACTTGCAACCTTCACCAATACAGCAATAGTACAGCTTTCTGGAATTGTGTAGTTCATGGCAGTGATGGGTAACCTTATCAATCAATACAGTGCATGGACATCCCTGTGGCTTCCCCAGAAATGATTGTTTCTTGGAAGAAGGCAGATCAACCAACCTGCCATTGAACTGATCTTCATTGCTGTGGGAGGAGGAGGGCTTGTTTAATGAGATCTACATGTCCCACTCAATCAAATGAGTCATAATGAAACTCAGAGCTACTCACCTTTGGAGATATTTTAGATTTTACAGGTTGGTTTATAGGGGTGGCAGATATGGGCATTGTCAGAGGAAGACTGCCCCATGAGAAGCCCAAGGCCAGAGAGTCCAACGGAACTGAAGGCCATCGAGCAAAAATGGCAGTTGACAAGTCTTCAAGTTCATCATCACTTGTAGATGCTAGTAAACATGATAATTGTAGAGTGCTTTGCAGGTGTGGGATTTGAGATACAAGGTCTTCTGATTGGTCAATGGGATTACCTAGGTTGCCACAGCTTGTTTTTTGGAATAATATGTGAGCTTGTTAGGGAAAATTAGAGCTTGAAACTCACTTACATAGGATTCAATGATCATATTTCCCCAATGCAGGTGGGCCATGTCCAGCTCATCTTCATTTGGTGAGAGTAGAGGATAAATTGTGGGATTGATGGTGTGCATGAGGGCATTGGCAGCAAGCAGACCACAGGAGTACAAGTCGAATTGATGGGTGGTCTCAAGGACATCCCAGGTGAAGTGGGTTGTAGCATGATTGGAAAACCACCACTCAAGGGATTCTTTGAGTTCTGGAGGAGGAGGAGCATGCAATGAGTTATTATAGTAGATCCTACCCATAGTTGGGTTGATCATGATGGACGTCCAGTGGTTTCCATTTATGTGACAAAAAAAGCCAGCACTTCACAATCCCTTAGAGAGGGCAGCACCAACATCATGAAGCAATGCCACGTCTTTGGCAGTCCCATAGTCAAATTGGACATGGCGACTCCATGCAGACAAGATCATCAAAAGAAAATAGGTATTCCTCATGTCATACCATGACGTAACTGTGGTATCAGAAGCTATGATCTACTGATATATAGCATCAACTAAAACATTGAGGTTTGAGTCAATAGGCCACTTGCATGAAGCAAACTAAGACAGGTCCCAGATATGTGTCCAGTCCAGAAGTTCCATTGCAATAACAGTTCCACTTCAAGTCAGAGTGGTCATGCTTGCCCCAAAGTTCATTGCAGCATCACCATCACATGGCAGTAGCTGTAAAAAAAACCTCTGAGCACCATGCCACTTTTGCTGAATGTCAAGGAGTTATGGGACCTGTGACCAGAAGGTCATGACCCAGAATGGAAAGTGAAGAAAGTTGTTGGTATGTGCATAGATTACTGGGCAACTTCCAGATGCCCAAGCATTGATTGCCTGCTCTAAGAGCATCTGAACAACTTGTTTGGGTGGAATTGATAGAGTGTGGAGGTAGGGCATGGGGGAAATGTCTGTGTCTGGTAGCTCAGTACCAAAGTAAAAGTTGAGGGGGGAGATTTCAGATGCCAGGAGGGCAAGTATAGCAGGTAGGTGAAAGTTGATGAATGAAGCTATAGAAAGCTGTTCATCAGGAAGTAGTATCTTTTGAGTGTCACCAGGAATAACAGTGATGTCCTCCGAATGGACCAGCTGCATGATTTCTGAGGTCATGGAGAAGTCTGAGATCATGGGTGCCAGTGTGCGGTGTGGGTGGGTTGGAAAGTTGCAAAAAAATCATTGTAGTAAGTCCACATCATTGAGGCTTTAAACTAAAGCAAAAGGTCCATAGAATGAAGCACATACACTGAGCATCTGTTCAGGATTTCCATTAGTTGTGGCTGTCAGTGGTCAATCATGTATCATTGAATGCTGGAGGTGAATCCAACTTCAAATTCATAGCACCTAGTAACCACCCTTGCTCAACCCCCTGACTTCTTAGCTGTTATTAACTAGTTATTAACTGGCTAAAAATGCTGGTGTTATTAACAATTAACTTATTCCCCATACCCTAGTGGGAATGACAAATGGAGAGAATGCCGATACAAATTGATACAGCTTGGTCAAAGGTGATATTGTTGGGCATATCAAAGACCAAGTTAGGAGTGGTTGTATTGCAGTGGGTGCCATCATAAATACCTTGCCAGCGAGATCTGCAGAAATAAGTGTATAATCTTGAAAAGCCATGTACTTGCTCTGGAAGTTGAACTTTGTCATGTAGAATCTAGAAAGGCATATAAATGTGGTAATGAACAACAAACAACAAGGATGGTTACACTTTGTCTCTGACAGTGAGATTTGTGACATGCTGTCTGACCTTTTTGACAATGCCAGGACCTTCCTCGCCAATGGCTACTGGAAAGTTCTTCATTAGAAAAAAGCCAGCCTTGAAATACCAATCCACTGGATTGAGAGAAACGGCAAAGTTTTTAATAAGGGTGTCTCCAGCATCTGCAAAATGGCTGAAATGAATGCTTAAGTTTGACAGCTTACAAATGTTTACATGATGCTTAGCCTCTGCATCTGATTGGTGGGGAGGACTGCCAATTCTACAAATATTCATAATTAGCAATTATTAGACAATGAAGAATAACTGATAGAGGTAAGATGATCAATAGTTTATTGAAGATGATAATCTATTACACTAGAGGAGGTCTAAGACTACTCCTGCAACATATGGTATGTTTTATTGTTTGCAAATACATTTACATAATACTGGTTGTATGTCTCCATGCAAGTCTCATTGCACACAGATCAGATACTCCTTGTTATGGCTGACCAAGGGGGTACTCATTTTTTCCTTCAAACCAATATTCCCTCCACCTCTCTGTGAGATGACCTATCATATGATGCAGGGGATTACTTCCACAATGCCCCATTGACCCCCAATGAAAAAGGCAATGCCTTCTGAACTCCAACCATCAACACCACCATCAAGGCTGCACAAGGTGGTAGACACTGTGTTCTGGCTATGTTTCATCTCCTCTATTTCATATTTACTATATTTCACATACAGACAGTCTCTCCTCAGCTATGTTCTCTCGCACATAGCCTTGTAGTCTAATTTCCCCCAATCTGATCTGATACTGCATCTCACCTATCCCAATTAGTATTTATACTTAACCTGCCCTGAAGCCCTCTGGCACTATATATAGCAATGCTTTTTTCATATAAATCCCAACCTTGATATACACTATTTTCTGTGTAAAGCCAACCTCCTATCAAAGTTCTGCCTTGCTTTGATCTTGCTCAGATCTGGAAGCTATCTTCTCATTGCTCTTGCTATTTGCAGTGATAGCAAGTGCGGTACTTTGTACCATCGCTCTTAGTTGGGCTTGCCTCCTCTGGAGCATGGTTGACTTGCCATTTGCCCAAGAAGTATCAGCCCACATTTCGGGTTTCTGCACAGTGAGCTACATCTGTGGAGTAGTGACAAAGCCTTCCCTTGGCATATCAGAGTCAACGCCCTCTGAACCACATAATTGGAGAACTGGGAAGGTGCCAGTTGTAGATCAAGAAGAATTATACAGTCACATGTCAACAGTTATGCAGGTCACATAACAGAATATCAAGGTTATCAGCCCCTTAGTGCTATTAAGCCTAAGGCAATCCTCAGGTCTACAAGTGTAGATACTCCCTCACCACCATTTGATGAATCAACCTCTCCGCCCTCTTAGGACAAGACCCACCATCCTCGGAAGAAGAAGAGGCTACACCAACATGTGCTTCCAATTCATCAGACACGTCTTCCTCCAGAAGAATTGGATTGTCTCAGGATCAACAAGACTATTACAACCCAGACCCTCAAGACCGTTCATCTCCTCTTCCATCTTGAACTCCAGGTTTACCCAGTGGTCTCCACTCTCAATCCGTGATCCCATTGAAAGATTCCATCCCTTTGCCAAACTTAGAACTGGAACCGATCAATGTAGATCCCCAAGAAGACATAGATCTATTTGCAGATCACCCAGATCACCCAGAAAGTGACAACGAAGATAAAATGGTTGAATACAAAGCAGTGCTGCCAGAAAAATGGAATAGAGAAAACAAAGATGCCAAGAGATGGCTCTTGGCAATGGAGGGATACTTCACCCTTCATGATAATATGCCAATAAAGGTCAGGAAGCATATGCTCCTGAATAGGATGTCAAAGGGGAAAGAAAAGGGATTTTCAGAAGCTTGGCTCACCAAGCTGGTGGATGACACAGTGCCTGAAGCAGAGAAAACCTACAAGAAAATAAAGCAAGCCTTTGCCATCTCCTTCTGCCCATATAACAATGCTGACAATGCTTGCATAAAACTTGCCGGCCTCAAACAAAGAAACCTGGGAGGAAGCTTTGACAAATTCATGTCCCAGTTCTCTCTACTGGTCATCAGGTCAGAAGTATGAGATGAAAAAGCCCTTCTGGAATGGTTCTTATGAGGAGTCAACAATAAAATCACTGAGCAACTTGCTCAATCAGATGTGCTTACCAAACTCAACATGACAATGAAAGACATCTATACCAAAGCTGCCACCATCAATGCTGGCTATGCTAGGATCAAAGCAATGAAGTGAGAACCAAGACCCACATATGGAGGAGGAAGAGGAAGAAACAAAGATCTGAACATGATGGATATAGATTAGATTACACTCTCCCCCACCAAACGAGCCAAAAGGATGAGAGAGCAGAGATGCTTTATCTGTAATGAAAAAGAGTGTTCAACAAGAAAACATCCCAGGTATAAACCTGTGAGAAGATCAACAGCACAAACTAGGGTCATTACCACATCCCCCATCCCATGGCAACAGGACTTGCTGGAGTAGTACCTTGCTGAGGTGTCCAGGAGTAGTAGCCAAGACACAGTTTTCAGAATGCTCAAGGTGGCCTTCAACATGGGGCTTGATGAGCAAGGGCTCCCACTGAAGGAGACACACGAAGATGTCACAGAAGAATGGGAGGAGTCCATAAATGTCCTCTCATTAGACCAGAATCCCACAGCACCCATTAATCTATTTAGACCCCTGAAGACGCATTTTTAAGAGGAGGGGTGACTTGGCACTGGCAAAGAAAATTGAAGAATCCTCCACAGAGGACCTTCTTGTCCTCTCCACTCTCCAAAGTATTGAAAAGGACCAACCACTCTTCACCCACTCCAATGCAACTGACTGGACCTTCGATGATGGACTTTTATATTTCAAAGGATGACTATACATCCCCAGACTCACTCGACAAGCCCTTGTGCTTGCCGCCCATAATTCTACTGAAGGAGGAGATGGTGGCCATCTACATACCATCGCCCTCCTTTCTAAAAGTTATTGGTGGCTGGAATTGTCTATCTTTGTCCACAAATTCATCACCAGCTGTGCTACTTGCCAGGCTAACAAAGTCCAAACCCACCCAATGGTCCCTCCAGTTACACCCCTTGCCTTTCACAGAATGTGTCCATTCCAACAACTTTCGGTGGATCTCATCACCAACCTTCCCCCTGTGAAGGGCTTTGATTCTGTCATGGTTGTGGTTGACCATGGGCTTAGTAAGGGGGTAATTCTTGCCCCTTGCACAAAAATGGTAGATGCAGCCAGTATAGCCTGTCTTTTCTTTAATCATGTCTTCAAATGCTTTGGATTACATGATAAACTGGTCTTGGATCGCAGTCCGTAGTTTGCATCTGCATTCACCTGAGAACTCACTAGACTCCTTCAATATGATGTAGCACCGTCAACTGTCTACCACCCCCAAATGGATGAAGAAATGGAATGCTAGAATCAGGAATTGGAAACCTACCTAAGGATCTTCTGTAATAGACAACCCCACCGATGGTTAAACCTATTACCCATGGCTGAGTTTGCACATAATTCTGCCACACACTCTGTCACAGGAAAATCCCCCTTCAGCCTCATGTTAGGATATGAACCACAATCCTATCCTCCTCTTGGAAAAACCTTCCTTCCTGTGTTGGGGCAAAGGATGACCTCCCTTGATGAAGCATAACAGGAAGCTGAAGTGGCATACAAAATCACCCAACAGAAGATTAAGGAGAGAACTCTCTCCCACTTCAAACCATGGAAAACTGGGGAAAAGGTCTGGCTGGAAGCTAAAAACCTGAAACTATAGGTTCCCTCCAGGAAGCTATCCCCCAAAAGAACTGGTCCCTTTGAAATCACTCAAGTAGTATCCTCCATCACCTACTGACTAAAACTACTAGCCCAATGGAAGATCCACAATGTATTCCATGCATCTCTACTCTTCCCATATCAGGAGACCATGGAACATGGACCCAACTTCACATGACAACCACCGGAACTAGTTGGAATGGAGGAAGAATATGAAGTGGACAGCATCATCAACCATTGAGGAACCACGGAATGAAGGCGATATCTTGTGCACTGGAAAGAATACACTGCCTCTGAGCAGACTTGGGAAGCAGAGTCAAACCTAAGCAATACTAAAGCAGTGCTCCAGAAGTATAAAAAATGGCACCAACTCTGATGAAGTTCCAATGCTCCAAGATCTTTGCTTTTTCCTGATCACCATCTCCTATGGTCCAAGCAGCCCTTACCCAAGCCCATCTACAAGTCTATTATCCAGACCTAGATATCCCCACCTATGCCAATGAACACCAGTATTTCTGTCATATCAACAGTTGCCCATACCACTACCAGCAGTAAATGTCATTCTTCTTTCTCATGCAACAACTCAGCAGACTTCCCCCCACTTCTTGCCGACTACTGTATGTGTCTATTCTCGAAAACACTGAGGCTCTCAGAGCCTTGGAATGAAACTCCTTCTTCAACTCCAACAACTCCCTCATACAGCTCATACACCTCTTCTGGGCCTATATCTGAATTTGATCCCTGATCACCAGGACCCCCTGGGGCTTGTTAGGTTCCCCTCTATGGGAACTCATCACAGAGAATGCCCAGGACTCTCCACAAGTCACCACCCTCTCCAACATCGCCGCCACCCTTCTCGAAGTTTGGGAATATATTCTCAACCTTCTCTATATCGAAGGCTTTGACCTCTATGTTGCTCTTCTCCTTGGACACCACTTCAAACATGCCATTCAACCCATCCTTGGGACCATGTCTAAGGAACAAAGAAACACCTTCCTCTCCACCAATGAAACCACCTTGGGATACTCCCATTCCCACTGTAACACCCTAGCAAACCATGCTGAGAATCTCAACAGAAGTCAAAGCACTAACCGAGCTCATCCAAACCCTGCATAGGGAGCTCAACCGACGTCCACCGACTCCAATGCCACCCTCATCAATGGGACCACCACCCCTCCCTATCGACAATCTACCCCCATATCTCCTCCAGTTGTTTCTGGACCCACCAGACACATCTGCAGACAACACACCATGGTATTTACCAACAGTCTGCCCATCTCTGCCACCTCCACCCATACTCCCTCTCCACTGGGATGTACTACAACAAGGAGCCCTCCTCCTTCCACTGTCCACTGTTCCCCTCATGGGACCCACAACTGCCACTCTTCCAAATGGTACCAACACAGTGGATGGTAATACCCATCCCCTGGACGTCTCCTTCTTCTTCCATGATCCTTCACCTCAACCCACTGTTGTACCAATGTGTTGCTTCAAATGTGGCTCTATCAAGCACGTATGCAGCAACTGCCCCCACTACCATTGCCCCTTCTATCACCTGGCAGCCCCTGGACATCCACAATATCATTGCCCTGAACAACATTGTACCAGCTGTGGAGAATGAGAACATGGGCTGCAACACTGTACCAATAACAACTTGGCTTACAACCCTAGGTGGGATCTCACTGACTACGTGGAGAACAATGGAGATAGGAGTTCCTGAGATGAAACTTCAGGCATATACAGAGGGTAATGTTATGGTTGACCAAGGGAGTATCAATTTTTCCCTTCAAACCGATATTCCCTCCACCTCTCTATGGGATGACCTACTGTACAATACAAGGGATTACTTTCATGATGCTCCATTGACCCCCAATGAAGAAGGCGATGCCTTCTAAATCCCAATTATCAACATTGCCATCTAGGCTGCACAAGGCAATGGACATTGTCCTCAGGCTATATTTCATCTTTCTCTATTTCATATTTACTGTATTTCACACATGGACAGCCTTTCCTTGGCTATGTTCTCTCGTACATATATAGCCTCATAGTCCAATTCCCCCTGATCCAATTTGAGATCTCATCTTACCTTTCCCGATTAGTATTTATATCTAACCTGCCCTGAAGCCCTCTCACACTATATATAGCAATGCTTCTTTCATGTAAATCCCAACCTTGATATACACAGTTCTCTATGTAAAGTCAATCTCCTATCAATGTTCCACCTTGCTTCAATCTTGCTCAGATCTGGAAGTCATCTCCTCATTACTCTTGCTATTTGCAGTGATAGCAAGTGTGATACTTTGTACCATCGCTCTTAGTCAGGCCTGCCCTCTCTAGAGCACAGTTGACTTGCCATTTGCCCAAGAAGTATCAGCCCACATTTCGGGCTTCTGCACAGAGCTACATTTGCAGAATAGTGACAAAGCCTTCCCTTGGCATACCAGAGTTGACACCCTCTGAATCATGTAATTGGCAAACTGGGAAGGTGCCAGTTGTAGATAAAAAAGGATTACACAGTCATGTGTCAATGGTTATACAGGAAGCATAATACATGATTCATCCAGAAGATCAATGGAATCAGCAAAAAATACAAAATTGTCTTTCTGAAATACGGCACAACCTTGATCCAGCAATACAATCACAACAAACTTAATAACTTCTACTGGCATGCAAAAGCAATGTGTAATCTCTATGCATGATTGCCCACATTGATAAGTTCATAAGCACCCACCTGTCAACAAGTGGAAAACCAGTGACTGTCATTGATGCTGCAATGTCAGCAACATAACATCAATTTGATGTGTGACACACAACGCTCATATCAAACTATTGTTGAGATGCATCATGGTCATCACTTCACCATTATTGTCAGCTTTTCCAAACAGACAGGCAAGCTTCTGTCAAATATATATGACTTCCATTCCTACATGATGTTCTCAGACATATCACTTTCCTATATCAATGTTTAGAAGTACTCGCAATTTTCTCAGTAAAGCAAAGTATTCAACAGAGTCCCAATTAGACATAGGAAGTTCCACCACTCAACAAACCAGTACCAGATGCGATAATGGAAATTTGCTCTTATTAGAAGCAAAGCATCTTTCAATAACCATTTGGCAAGTGTCTGCACATTGCAACGTTGTGTGATTCATGCCATGAGTGCACAAATCACCCTAACCACCCAATTCACAAGAGAACAACAAATGCAATATCATTGCACACCTCAAGCTGTCTGTATCAGTATTCCATGAAACTGCATGTCCACCAGCTAACTCAGCAAGCATTAAATACTCCAGCATAGAAAACATATTCTGATACTTCTTTCTGAAAAAAAGAGAAATCAAACAGGACTCATTTGTATAATCTGAAGCAGTGTTGGAACTAGCATCCATTTGTGCATCTATATCATCAGAGACTGTCACACCATGTCTGCACAAAGAAAACATGCCTGGAACCACTGCATGAAAAGAACCAATCTAATCCATGCCGATAATCATGTCAACATGAGTTTGTGATTTAGAATATACTGGATGAACATCCATAAAGAACAAGTAACCTCTATACTCAGCAATTAACATTGCATGGATGGCATGCTCAGGATGGAGCAACAAAGTCCTACACTGCAATGGATCAAATTCCACATCAAACATGACACCAGCAAACAAAGCTAAAGGCATGCTCCAGGAACTATATCAACATTGAAGATAGCATTAAAAGCACACTCCTAGCGACTTGCCCCTAACAGAGACTACATGGCTGTATATTTGGCATTATTGACAACTCTCTTTTTTCTCTGCAAAATGTGAAAAAAAAATGACCCACCCTAAAACACACTATTTATATAGTGAGAATATAGAGGCCATCAGGTGAATGCTGAGTGCAGGGGAGAAAAATCAAACATATAGAAAGCATGATAAAATGAGCCAAAATTGCAGACTTTGCAAAATATATCAAAAAAACACTCTCCTGCCTTCTACTGTAATACAATTTATCTAACAGTTGTAGATATGAATATTATGGTACATTCAGTATCCATTTATGTTGTCTGAAAATTGTATCACTGGTGCTAACTGTTCAATAATGTGTTTTTGAGTAAATCTCCTACATACTTTATGGTATGTATCTTAATTATCCTATTGAATTATATAGGAATGCAAACAAATTTCACATTTTTGACATTTGAGTACAAAATAATAGCCCTAATAACACACAATTAATATAGAATGGCAATGTTCAATCATATCTACAACTGTCAGATAAATTGTGTTACAAGAAAAGGCAAGAAAATATTTTTTTGATATGTTTTGCAAAGTCTCTGCAATTTTGGCTTGTTTTCCCATGCTTTCCATATGTTTGATTCTTCTCCCCTGCACTCAGCATTCACCTGATGGCCTCTATATTAGATCAGAGTGTACCTATTATCACCCTCCAGATGCCTAGATAGTCATATAACTGTTAATCCATCTTGGTGAATTATGATATCTCTATTATTGAAAAATGCGAAATATATGAATATCTGACTACCATGAGGGTAGAACAATATGTTTCCCATCTCCAAATATCTCCATATATGTCTACCAACATCATGTATCATTGTCTGGACTTTCTTGGTCATCTCTACAGGTCCCTGAGATTAAAAAGGGGTAGGAGAAAATATAATCATATATAGAGAAGGAGGGGAACCCATGCCCTGTGCTTCTGGTATTTATACCCACATATAATCTCTATCTGGGAGTATAGTTACCTAGTCAATATGTCCACAGTATCAAAATATCACACCAATTCTATATTTTTTATTATAAATTGCTTATATCTCTAACTAAGCCTTTAGGAACTCATTGAAGTGGTCAAATGGGTTCTATTGCAGGTATGTAACATATATGTGTGTATACAAGGTGTCTACAGTCAGGGGATGACCCCTAGGAAGGCAGGGAATACAGGGGAGGGAGAAATATTGACATGTCCAAAAGTGGACATGTTGTAGGAGTAGTAGCTGCTTCTTTTGGTGCTTCTGGCCGCTTTTGGACCACTTAAATCACTTACATAATCACTCTAAAGTGCACCAAAATCATGCCAAAAGCTGTTGCAACAGCATGGAAAATTTATATACAAATGGGACAGTGTTGCAATAAACTGATTACATAATCAAAATGAAGCACAGCAATAGTACAAATGTGTTGCAATAGATTGGACTATAGTGAGGCTTGCAATAGGACTGACAATAGTTACAGGCAATAATACAATAACACTTCAGTATTTGGTGATACCTCTTATATATATGCTTTGTTGAATTGGGAGTACGGGTCATTGATACAGACCTTCTTTATTGGAAGGTGTGCATTTAATATCCTCTTTTTTCATGCACATCTCATATGCAGTGCTGGCACTTTCAGCAAGGCACTGCAATTGTGTTTCCACATGTGTCACCAGTCATTAGTCACTGGAGTTGTTTGCTTTCAATGTTTGTTATTCAAATATTCACAAATCAGTTATGCATGGGACTTGTTGTAAGTTGTAAGCTGCTTCACCACTTTTCTGTGTCTCTATCCAAATGTTTCAACCTCTCATCTTCTATTCATAAATACTCACTGGAATGGCTTGTAAGGAGTTTCTTGTCAAATTCCCATAGCAGCCAGATGTTGTCTCAACCATGGCACCATGACAATGCCACATATATATTGAACAGGGTTAGTGATCCAGTAGGTGGTGTTCCTATGTCAATTATTGCATAGCAGATTGTTTGTCCCTGTAAGCAGTAGTCAGTGAATGTATATGCCAGTATGAGGGGGTACTGGCTCCTGTGGATTGTTTTGTTGCAGTTACCTGTGACTATTGTGAAAGTTTGGTCCAACAGTGTAACTGATATCATATTCTGCTCCAATCCTTTGAGCTGCATTACTTTTGTGCTCAGCATCCTTACAAGTATGTAGGCCGGAGGATATTTGAGTTCAACAATAGGCTGTGATGATGAGACCTGAGGTTCGCACTTGCTCAGCGCAATTCTAACTATTTCACCCCTCACTCCATTTGCAATGTCGAGGTCTGTTTTGATGTTTAAAGTGACCATTACTTTCATCCCCATTGACAACATGATTGTGTCCAGAAGACCTCCATGCTTGTCTTGTTTGCTACCCCTGTTTGATGTCGTCAAGGCAATTCTGAAGCATTCAGCAAGATTTACAGACCAACCTCTGATTGTGTCAAAAGCTTGGCAGATGAAAAGTTGTTGGCTGCTCTGTTGACTACATTCATGACCCATTGTTGTGTTCCAGTGACAGCACACAGCATGTCATGGTGTGATCAAAACCACATTGTTCTATGGGGGGATTGTGAAGTCTATCAGTGGACACTGTGGATTTGTAATTATGAGGAAATAAAGCATGGTGAGGTGATGTGCTTGACAACACCAATTATGGACATGACACAGCAGGTCAAGCCATTCAAGTTGAATCTATACTCCACTGAAATCAACTTGATCTTCCTCACTTGTCAACTTGTTCATTGATGAACATCAGTCCAGCAACTGCCTATATTAATATCTCACATGCAGTGTAAACAAGGTAACTGCCAGAACTGGCACCTCCTCTAGTTTCTCACATACTCCAACAGGTTATATAAATTTAGTTCACACTGGTCAATTTTTTTTCTATAAACAAGGAATGAACTCAATGAATTGCATGGTGGATGAATAATATAGTTGACTACATCCAATCATCTATCATGAAACAGCACTCACTAGCATAAGTTGACCCACAGTCATTCTTGAAGATTCCTCTAGCCTATCATGCACTCTTTTTGGGAAGTGGAAAGAAGATTGACAATAGGCAGGCTCATGCAACTTTCTGGAAAGTTGATCTGTCTTGTGTGAAGCCAGGTGCTTGTTACTCATTCTCTGTAGCCACCTTTTGAATGTTGAATGACCCTGGGATGACTCAACAGTGTCAAAATTTCCTTCTGGACATGTCTCTGAAGTGGAGGGCATTGTTACAACATCCAATTGTACATGGGATTGGCCCGGTGGTGGTATTGTGCCTGATGGCACCTCAGCCTATGCAATCATAAGAACTCACTGCAAGTGGACAACAAACAAACTGATACCTTGAGGAAATCATTGTCATCTTTGTTGTGTACCTCATCCTCATGGAAATCAGAAGAGGCCAAGAATGGTGCCTCCTACAGTGTCAATACAGAAGCAACAGAAGAATGTAATAATCACCAACCTCTTCATAGTCAAACTCATGAACAGGTGTGCCCAGCAGCACCTTGGCCTACACAATCATGAGAACTCACCATGAGTGAAAAACAAGCAAACTGATACCTCAAGGAAATCATCACCATCTTCCTTCTGTCCCTTGGACTCAAGAGGACTAGATTTCATGTGTTCTTCATGTTGTACATATGCAACAGAGTCAGCATAGCTCCTTTGGTGATGGAATGACATATTCCACCTGAGAGGAGTTACATACTTTGGTGTCAAAGCAGCCTGATGTTGAAGGTCCCTGGTCTTGTTGTATTTCTTCAGGAGTGGATATCTGCATAGTTTGTCAATGTAGGAGACAGAATGGCAATATGCAAGGACTATAAAAACACAATACTTACATGAAAAGGACCATACAACTCTGAAAGCAGACTACTGAGATGATGAACAACAATTTTTCCTTCATCTTATCCAGTTGTGAGATATCCACCATCCTAGGAGATGGTGATTGTCCATATCACTGTGTTTTCCATGATGACAGGGCCAGTCTGAAACAGTGTCAAAGTGTCCATGAATGAGATGGAGCAGTCCACAAAGGTGGTGATGAATTTGCCATGAGCAGGTAGAGTGTGAGAATGGACATGGATGCAGAAATCATTGAAGTACTGTAGTTGTTATTGGGAATTTGCAGTTTGACAAGCTGGGACCCAGTTGACATTTCAAAGGACCTGATTTTCTCATCTTGGGATGTGGCAAAGATTTGTTGACCATTGCTTGACCATGCAAGTGGAGTGATTGCAGTGAGATTGGGTGTGTTGGTGGTGATAGTATTGATTAGCTCATCACCGTTGCAATTGTTGAAGACACAAATGAGGCCATGAAAACTGGCAGTGACGACATGCTTGCCATTTGGAGAGAACTTTATTCCAGTGACAGAATTGTCATGCTGGAGTGGTCCGACAAGTCGCTTCCTTATTCTTATGTTCCAAATGCTCGCATTGTTGTCTGCCCCTCCAGTCCCAGTGGCAAACCTGATTGAATCCAGGGAGACATCCACTGCCCACACCTTATTTCTGCCCTTGATGTTGATGACCTTTTCATACAACTCTCCATCCCACATGCTTGCCTTCCCACACGCTATCCACTTGCCATCTCTTGACACAGAAATGGCATTCATGGATGTTCTCATTTGTATCACGACCACTTGTTGACTGTCTGATAGTTGCCATTGTCAAATCTCATTAATGTCCCCATCAAAACATTCCTTCCATCAGGGTGGAATGCAACTGCATATATGTTTTTAGGGTGACCGGTGTCAAGTATTAATATTGTTTGATCTTACAGTAATAAATGGTTAGCATTTTTCAATCATACCTCGGCGCTGCTACCCACAGGTGTTTGTCGATGACATTCTCACCAATGGCACACAATCCTTGGCTTTGAAGAGTGGAAGAAGTTCCAGTGTGTCTTGGTATACTGGTGGTATACAAATTTACTCCATAAACACGTTTTCTTATTGTCAATAATATTGGTCTGTTCATAGACTGCCTCATCACTTTGGTGCTTATTCTTACTCAGATCCTAGCGATTGACCTGGTTGCGACCACCAGGTAAACAGTCAACATCAGTGAAACTTTCCAAAAGATGTCTGTGATTGCTTGTCATATCTATGCTGCGGGAATGTATTCACGACGAGTTTACGATCCACATTGGCCCAACTCGCAATATACTGTACTGCGCAGAAAGGCAGAAGTATGGCACATGGAATTCATTCTACATCCTCTAAGTGGTTTCATCCTGCACCTCGTCAACATGTCCACTGAAGAGTTCAAGACGCTTCATAGACTCAGTTTCCATTGTCTCTACTTAGCCTCGCATTTGGTATCTTCTAGCTTCTCTTGCAGATACTCATTGGTTGTCCCATCAGGCTTGATGCTGTAGAAATGTCTGGGCCTCTCTTTCAACACCCAGTCATCAACTGTTGTTGTCCGAAAACACGAGTCTCCGTTTACTCCAGGTAATGTCTATTGGCATGCCAGTGGTTACATGGAATCCTCCACTGTCATAGGGACTTCCTCTTCCCGATAACCCCCACAATGGCATGGTATCACACCAGTTTCACAACAATGTACAGGGTAACCAGTGAGGAAATACTCACTATGGATCGTGCGTTCGAGATGCATAACATTCCTATGTCCAGCTTGTCGCTCAAAAATATCTGTTCGTCCTGCTGTCGTTGTGTCATTACCATCTGCATTTGTCATGTCTGACGACTTAGTGAAGTATTTACTGGGGTCGAATCATTTGGAGAGACACTCCAGGGACCCATGCTGTGAAGAGACGTATGGAAAGTCGTTAGGTTGTCAGATCACCTGGGTGTGAACTAAATACCGATGACATGGACCTGCAGATTTCCACCGACGACGGATTGTGCGATAACTGGACATTGTCATACGTAGGTGCTCCTTGGAAGTTTACATGCCTATTTTTCTCTCACATCTTGATCAGGAGCCATTGACACCATCCAGGACCGAAAACAGCCCAGCTCCTACATATCTTTGTGGGGTTGTCAACGCAACGCGGACCTTCTCCATGTTGGAGTCATTTTTTCGGGATACAAGGGTACCCAAATGGGTGTGCAGGGCAACACGAGAAGTAGAGGTGTAGTGTGAGACTCACTACTGAATGTCCTTGAGGTCAACACAGAAGGTGAAGTGTGGAGTGAACAGGTAGAAGAGATAAATGTCTCTATTCGAGTACTTATCCATTGAGGGTGTAAGACCCTGGTATATATAGTAGAAGGACTATTTGTCCATATGTACTATTTCTCCTATATTAGGGTAGTCCATGGAATGTCATAGAATGTCATGGAATGATCAGTAAGCTGATCAGTAAGCAGGATAAACAGATATGAGTAATCTGCAGTAATGATCAGTCAGCTATCCAATAGCATAACAAGCTCTATCATAAGATGATAAATCATATCAAATATGAGTAAGATGAATAGTGTCATCACCTATTACATGTGTGTCTCATATCACATGTCAGTTAAGTCATGTGACATGGTCTAGAGTAGATCATGTGATGTGATCTAGAATCATGGTGATGGAATAGAAGTCTGAAGACGAATACCATGATTCTTAACACGACCTGTGCCTGTTGTTGATATCCAGCATACTCATATTCTGCCATAGGCACAGTGTTACAATTTTGCTACTTCACCCACGAATTCTCCTCATTTCCTATTTTTCTTATAAATGAACATGGAGACACACATCGGTCTCCAATGTTAGCTTTCTCCTTCTGGTTAATCCGAACATCATTCTCCTTCTACTTCTCTAGTTGGACTCTCATCTCCTCTGTCATTTCTCTTACAACGGCACGTGCTCCATCATTCCATCATATTCTCTAACACTCTTCCTATGATGTCATCATTGTTCCATCGCATTCTCTAACGTTCTTCCTATGATGTCATCATTGTTCCATCGCATTCTCTAACGTTCTTCCTATGATGTCATCATTGTTCCATCGTATTCTTTAACGTTCTTCCTCTTTTCTCTTTTGACTCATATTACGCTGGTCCATGCGCCTTTTCCTACCTATAAATACTAGATAGTTCTCAAATATGTACCTTACTCTTGGTCTATACAATCTCAGTGTATATTAAGTCTCAACTCTTAGTCCAACTTAGTCCTTCAAGGCTAACTGTCGTTAGCATACCCTTAGTCAAACCTTAGTCACTTGTGAACAACAACATCTTAGACATTGGTCTCTATGTGAGCATCACCTAAGAGTGTTGTCTAGTATCGAGTACTCCTTTGATACGCTTCGCGTAACACATAGGCCCCTTGGTTATAGTCCCACACATATTGCTGATGTTGTTGTGTAGGATGTGCTGGTTGTCAATAAGGATTTTTTGGACAATCCAGTTTAATATGTCCTGGCAATCCACACAGGTAATATGTCCTTGTGTCTGGTCAAGGGTTAGATGGTCCAGCCTGCTGGACTCCTATCTCCATTGAAGCTTCTCACCCCAGTTGTGTTCTGGTTGTCATAAATTGTGGTCAGGGTGTGGAAGGTGATAGAGGAAATCATGAATTTTGTGGAGGATAGCAGGGCAGGTTTGTTCTTGGCATAAATTGACTATTTGTTGGCAGTCCCCTTTCGACTGCCATTTGCTCAAAGACCCTTCCAATGCGCTAATACTCATGGACCATTGTATGGAAATTGTCTTAATTGATTCCTGGGGTCATGCTTGCTTTTTTATAGATTTTAAAGTCTACAGCCTTCTTGAGCAAGGTTACCGCATGGTAGTCATCGATGTCTGCTTCTTTCCTTAATATTTCGAATCATTGGATGAAGAGAACTATGGGATGTCTGTTTTGTCGAAGACCTTCCAACTTCTTTAGGGACCCATGTGCCAGTACATCAATCCTGAAGTATGATTTTATCTCCAGTTGAATTGCTAGCCATGATGGCCAGGCTGAGTCTCCTTTTCGACCTATGATTGTCCTATTTTCATCTGTTAGGTCCTCAGTTTCTTCATCATAATATTTTTCTAGGGTTATTTAAGCAAACCCTTCCACTTTGCCTTCAAGCTGTGAGAGTATAGCTACACATTGGAGCTTATCTGAACTCCAGGTTTATACCATTATCCATAAACGTAACTTGATCCACCAGGCATGGAAGGTGAAATGATCACCATTCCAGTTGCTGGAATCAGCAATCTTCTTTGTTATGCTTGTTTTTTCCTTGTCAACGTTTAGATCGGTGAGACACTTTATGAGGTTGTCCAGATCAACCGACATATTTGATTAATGATTTTAGTGAAAAGTAAGGGCAGAGATATGAATGGAAGTAATGAATTCCGCAGATGGAGAATGTGAAGGGATGATAATAAGTGTGAACACAGTCTACTCAAACTTGATATTTCTTTCTTGCTGGCATAAACTTTCTTTCAGAACCTTACTGTGCAGTATCTTCCAACCACACTCTGAGTTTCCTATGACTTGATCCTGGTGACTGCAGTGACCTGGAATATTCCTAAACAAAAACTATTCCTTTTCTTTGAACATCAGAGATGTACACACAAGGAAGAATCATGATGATCCTTGCTATTGTACTGTTTGTGATGTCACAGGTAATCATGAGAACCTGGGTACACTAGTGTAGTATCACCATACAGAGTATTCAGCCTCAACACACAAAGGAGGCTAGTGCACTATGTTCAGAAGCAACTTTATCCTTTTTTAGAACACTGGATGAGTGTATAACACAAGTGTTTCAGCGAGTGCTTTACTCGTCACTGTCAAGTGGTGAATACTATAGATATGTCTTCTTAGCTCTGGAGTCCGAGCATTGTATATCACAGTCGAATCCAAGTGTTATGAATCTATTGTCCTTAACAACAAACTCCACAAGCCTTGGGACTGCATTGCAGGCTACACATATCCTGGCTCAAGGGTAGAGGGTATAGGGTCCTCATCCATTCAATCACAAGCCTACAATAACCAAAGGCCAAGGCAATAACTTATAGTGAGGGAACAAAGTGAATTCGACTAGAGATCCAGTCATCAAAGTATCTACTTTGTATATGTTATAGAAGTGTGCACAGACCAAGCAGTGCATGTGAATGATTACTATACTAAGGTATATAATAGAAGCATTCGTGAGAGTAAGAGAGCAGAAATGATTGTGTGAAATAGACAAGGTGTAAAGGAAACAGAGATTAAAAACATGAGGTGGTCATGTGATTTGGTTCTAGACTTTGTCACATGAATGATTACATAAGTGTTCTCATGATCACATGTTGTTGATTATGTGATTTTATAAGTAATGAATGAGCAATGAAAAGTTTGAAAATATTCATATTATAACAATTGTGGTCTGGTTAGTAAGATGTTAGTGGTATAACCAAGTGTAAACAACAGTAAACATATCTAAATGTATGCTAGTCAATACTATCAAGTTGACATGTAAACAAGTGTAAACACTCCTAAATGTATGCTAGTCAATGGTACTAGGTTGCTAGACTTTGTTGAGATGAATTCTAGAAAAATTATAGAAGGTCAAATAAGTCAATTGCTATAAAAGGCAATGACTTTGTGGCTGGTAATCTGCAGATATGCTGGATTGTTGAGATGTTGAGATGTTCCAGATAATGCTGGAATGGGTTCACACTTCACTTAGTTTACTTAGATAGGTTATAGTAACACAATCTTATTATTTCCTAAGGAGAATGCAAATTCAGGCTTTGTTTGGCTATACTGTCACTTATCCCTTTAGGTGGGCAGTTAGCTGGGTAGCAGATATGGTTAGGTTCTAGTAGTATTATATTGTTGGGGATCTATTCCCTTTTGTTGCCCTATTTAGGGTTTTCTCCCAGAAGGTGTCCTATTTCACTTATGCACTAATGCTGCAAGTCTTTTACTCCTAACAATACAACTAGCAGTCCTATACTATGGAGATGGTTCTGCTCAAGGTCCTCTGAGGGTTGCCTATGAGGGGAACTCCAAGTGGGGTGAGAATTATTCTGCTTGAGAGAATTTCTCTGATTGAGGCAATCTCTGAGTGAGAAAGTCTGCTCTTTTGGTGGCCTGAAGGGCTCTCCTTTTATAGATAAATACATGGGCTTGGCTAGCCAATCAGAAGGGTTGGCTGCTTACAAATGCCAAGAGATTGCATATAAATGCCAAGAGTTTCCTTACAAATGCCAAGCTTTTGCTGACTGATTCATAGAACACTATGGAATACCATAGAATCTCATGGAACTCCATGGAATGTCATGGAATGCTGGTCATGTGATGCAAGGCTGTGTAGGATATGGTCACATGTTCATTTTCTTCTCTGGCACTTAACTATATATGTATTAATTACAAGATAGTTAGCTATGTACTTGTAAATAGTAACAGAGCTATATGTTGGAGAAAAACATTAATTTCTCTTGGGTTTCTTGATGGAATATTCTAAGATTTGCAGGAGTACTAGGTCATACTAAGGATCATTGGGCCCTAGAGTATTGAAGGATTCTAACTGCTGCAAGTGGTAGAATTAAATCCATTCAGGTCTTAGCTTCTGACTATGCATGAAATGAGTTTGATGCAGGTCACCAGGCATACCAAATAAGGAAATCTACTAGTTACTACTATGAACGGCTGTATCTCCAACATCCAGTACTATCCAGCACTGGACAGTTAATCCTGTTTTTACTGATGATATCCCTTGCTGCCAAGTTTGAGCAAGGATGTGGAACCATTTACATTAACAAGGCAATCATCCTTGATTACGAAGCACTAGAACTTTGCCCACCCAGCCATCCCAAGCAATATATTTCCTTGACTTGGCTTGGACTTCATTGAAGTGATCATTACAACCAGCTTGGGGTAGGAACAGACCTCAAAGAGGCCATTTTGCTTGGCCAAGATACACTGGCACTTTGCATAGCAGCACACTCTGATCAGTTCATGGCTTCAATGAACAACCTCAGAGTTCACCTTGCTACTCAGTACAATCAGCTCAGGGTGATAGTGGACCTCAACAAGGCCATTGTCCTCAGCTGAGACATTGGCACTTTGCTAGCTTTGTACCCAGGGTCCTTAAAGTCTTTGAACAACCTGACAGCTGATCTCTCCAATTGATACGAGCACCTTGGGACAATACATCAGTGATTCGACAAAAATCTTATTTGAACTTAAATACCACTTATTGACACTTAAGGTACTCATCGTGCCTTGGGAACCCAGCCAAGGCACTGCAAGTAAATTTAGTCAGATAGGAGGACGAGACTCCCAAAACTCAAGCTTACACATCTTATGAGACTTTTGAGTGAGACTGGAAAAGCTTCTTGAGCACAATAAGACAATCAGATTGGCCAAGTAATTATAAGATGGAAAAATAGAGAGAATCATGAAACTAGTTTGTAGGCATGGTGGTCTGCAAAACAATTGACATAGAAAGCTTGGTATATATCCAATGAATTGTAACAATTGACCAATAGTGGTACATTCTCGTTACCAGACATAGATAGCAGATGAGCGCTTCAAACGATGCTGTCAATGTGGATAATAGCAAAGTTGTGTGAGTCATCATCGAGAAAGGATGGGACAACCATCCACATCCCTATTAGCTTGTCAGGAACATCGGCGATACGGTCGAACCAGTACACTAAACCACAGGGGAATATTTCTCCATCAGTGTAAATGAAAGAAAAAAAAACAATAAACTCAGGCAATCTTCATGCTGAGCATTCCCTCCTGAGCTTCATCTGTGCTTACAAACACACAATTATAGCATGGTGGGCTCTCTGCCATGATGGTGCTGCACAAATGTGTTCATGGCGCATGCGATCAATGCCACTCAGATCACTTGGAGCCACAAATGTCGCTATGGCAGAGTTGAATACTTTGATGCGACCAGTGAAAGGGGAAAGACAAGAGTGCACTGGCAGAGACTCAGGATGAAGCTGCTCCCTAAGAAACAGAGCAATGAGTGACAGGAGTGATGGGATGCCAAGTTCAATGGCAAGTGCAAGGCATGTTTTGGCACGGTTGTGTGCTTGCAGAGTGATTGTATTAGAAAAACAAATAGAAGAAAATAGCATATACTCACCAGCATGACGAGCCAGCTTGACATCAGAATGGGCCAACCCAGGCTGCTCATCTACAATGTCTGTGTTCTCATTCTCATTCTCATCCAAATCTGCCCCTTCTTTATTTGCTTCTGCTTCTGCTCTCGAGTTACCAGTAGTGGCTCCAGCAACTTGGGGAGCATGAGGAGCATCTAAAAGTACATCAGTAAAGTGCATTTTCAGTGAAGAAAGTCAGTACTCAGAGGGACTAGAAGGTTCACGTGTGATCGGTTTGGCACAGGAAGCATATCTCGTGCTTCAAAGTTAGCTCGAGCAGCTGCCAGTTGTGCAAGGTGCTGGTTTGTCTGGAGGATTTGACCAAGTGTGTTGTGTTTGCTTGAGCATCATCATGGTTTCTTCACAGCCTTGATGTGTTTGGTTCCAGTAATGGATGTGCAGAGTCCATTTGGAGCACCGAAAAGGCGGATTAAAGCTTTATAGTGAGTAAGTAAGTGCTGATGAGGAAGGGAAAATCCTCTAGGGCAGACACCGAGGTCCCTGAAGACTTCCCTATATTGATGAAAATGCTGCAGTGCATCTTTAAGCTCCATGAGGGTGTCGTCAGTAATCACATCCTGGCAAACAATATAACAAAACTCTAAAAATGCATGAAATGTGTGTATCATGTTGTCTGGAACATGCCCTTCTATGGCTGGAAGGTAAACCTGTGGAGGATGAAGGGTAAGGTAGGGGTCTGAATGGAGAAGCATCAGCTTGCCTTCATCAGTGCTTTTGAATCGTCACCTGTCCATTGGGTGAAACCACACCATCAGGAAATCTACATATCCTAGGAAATGGTGGCACTGAGGCTATACTGGCAGAATCCATTGACAGGTTACATTACTAATTGATTAAACTTACCAGCAGTCAATATCTGCAAGCCATTCTTTTGCCCCAGCCTTTTCATATGCTAGCTTGAGATATCTTCCAATCCACTCTACTACCTTTGATTAATTGATGAAGAATGTCAGATGCAAGGAGTTGGTGAATATTCATACAAGGAAAATTGTCAGTAAAAGGCTATTTTAGTTAATGATGGATAAGCATTTCATTTCAAATTCAGCACCACTTACCACAATGCTGGCATCCACACCCCACTCATCCCAAATTGTGGCAAATGGCAGTCCCTTGATGAGCGCGTCTGTGATTTCTCTTGTTCATGGTGCACCACCACCATCAAGATCCTTGGGCATGGCCAAACATCTGTGAAATATGATAAGTTAGCCTTGAAGATATGTTATGTGTATGATAAATATCATGCCTACCTTCCACACCAGTTTTGGACAATTCTGGAGATGAGCACTTGTTCTGAGTAGTCTGCAATGTAAGAGCCAATGCCAAATATAACATGTTGAAAGTGGCAGTCAGGACATTTCATGAGTTGAGGTATAATCATACCAAATTGGAGCAAGGCAAATATTCTTGTCATTGCTGCATGAAATAGTTGCTTCTTGAACCGCCAAAATGAAGGGTCATCAGTATACTTTTTTGCTGCTGTAACATAGATTTGAGTGAGTCAATCTAGTTTTTAAATGATTTAAATATACCTTTGGATATTGCAAGGAAAGCGAGGAGCTCAACAGCATTGCGGTGAGCACGCTGAACATTATTGTGAACATTACCAATAGATAGGTAGACTGGCCAGTAGTCATTCTGCCCCATTGCCACTGAAACAGTTGTCTTGTCGCTGCCAAGAATGACTGGAATAAAGGTTGAGCTATGGATTGAAGGGTCTGCTGCAATCTTGTTCTATTCTGAAGTCCAAAACCTCAGTAGCAGAGATAAGTGCAAATAAAAGAGAACCCACTGCTTGCATCCATGCCCAGTCTCCTGACATAAAGTTCTCACAATGTCGTTTCCCATCCGCTTCGAAGTCCCCATATGGAACATAGTCAAATTCTCCATCAAAGTCGGTGTTTGACAACAGCTGTTTAATCAAGGAATATGCAGGTCGAAACCAAAAATTATAAGTGATGTCCATCCAAGGAGGGACATCACCTATGCTTGGATGATTGCTGTTGTACTTCAGTGTGAAACTATTCCACCAAATGTCACCAATTTTGGTGGCATCAATAGTCGCATATAGTTCCTTGTGGTCAGTAAATGGGGGCAATGCTCCCCCACTGTCAGATTGTAATGAGCACCCCTAGAGATCACAAAGCTGGTCTATTTCGCCTGCCAACATCTCAGCTTTCTGAAAAAGAAACTCAGCAGTTTCAAACTGCAGCTTATCACCATATAGGCCCCAATCATCTGTGTGCTTCTCAGAGACTGGTGATGGAGCAGCACCAGGATCAACCAAATGTCTGCTGGCATCACGAATATTCCCTGCAAATACTGTTCTAAGTCACAGAAGGCCAAATTGACTCACATTCGCTCACTGGTAAGTTCCAAGTGATAGTTCCGAGTGATTCCTGGGGCCAGTTGAGTAGGGAAATGATGGGTGGTGATGTTGGCTGACTTGGAGTCTAATGAGAAAGTGAAATCATGAATTGAGGTTTGATGATGTTTCAAACCCAGCAGGGTTTTGAACCATTGGTTGCAGGAAACATGGAAACAAGGTATCTGGTGAGCCAAAAATGCATGCCGAGAGGAAAGCATGCGTGGAGGCATTGGAGGTGGTAACACAAGTTTTGGGAGGATTGCTGTGTTGGGGTTAGTTCAGGCGATGCTGCTAGAATAATAAATGAGGGCATCGGGTCACCAATAATTGGGAGTTGACCTTTGCGACGCAGAAATTATAATTCCAGGGCCACTAATCTGGTACATCAGCTCTGACCACAAATTTTCTCCTTGTTCCTTCTTGCCTCTGCATCTGTGTTCAGTGAACATGTCACACCATGCAACTCACTCTAAAAATTCAGCACAACACCCTGGAGAGATCGTTCTTGTAGAAAAGATAAAGCGGTGTACCTCAGAGCAAAAGCAAGCAGATAATGCTTGTGCTGAACAAGAAAGGCAAGAACAAGCTGCAGCCTGAGAATATGATATCCAATGGTTAGCAGACATCATGGATCAGGCCGAGGAAGAAGAGGATAGCCTACTTACCAATCCTCCCAAGCCCAAGATCAAATTTTGCATTCCAAGTCGTATCAAGCCAGCAAGTGCCTCTAAGGAGATGAAAAAGCCTGAGAATGTTGATAAGGACACACCAGTAGGAGATGGTGAGCTTGTTGAAGGTTTCCAGGCCGCTCAGAGTGAAGAACCTGGGGTTGCCGAGGTTAGAGAAGCCGACCAGGAGTCTGTTGACAAGGAATCAGAGCCACCTCCACCAAGTCAAGTATGCTTGAGGAGGCCACACACCCAGAAATCGACCTCCCGTGATGCGGTTCAAGTGGCATGAGGCAAGCTCTGTCAGGAAGCTGAATTGGAGTCAAATATCAAAGTGGTGATCATATGATCAACAACAGTGGCCAGAAATGGAAGACGCAAGGCATACCTCAGTAAGTCTTTTCCATCATCACTGGCATAATATCTCTCACTGAAACTGTCCTATACTACTGGGATTCCATTGACTGCCTTTTTAGTCAAGGTAATCAAGCATCCATCAAAGAAGGCTGGGCCAGTGTGGGAGAAGTAAAAGATTGGGCTGACAAACTCGCCTTGAAACCCATTGCCATACTACTCTCTCAGCACCCGACCTCAATCTCCCACCATGCAAGGTCAGTTTCAAGCTCAGGCTCTCTCATCAAGGGTCCACATGGCACTCCAGTCACTACTGGAGCCTCTAGTGCTTGTACCGCAACTCCCAGCAATGTCAGCACAACGGAATCACAAGGTGAAGAGTGGAACTCATATATTTATGGTAATGACCAAGCCGAGCATGATGTGTTGTATGGCCCCTCCAAGGCTGTCACCTCACAGTGATGAACTGATACTATGGTAAACTCATGGCCTATTCTATTTCACCAATTTATTCTTATGTTTCTGTAACAGGACATCACTGAAAGCATTAGCAGATCTGAGGAAGGTAAAAGTCCCGCTCCTCATCACAGTGATCACCCCAGTTTCAAGAAAGAGAAAGACACTACTGCAATGTCCACGATGGCCAGTATATCTAAAGGCAAGCAGAGCTGGAAGCAGGGCCAGCATAAAGTAAGTCGGACATGTCCTTATATTCATATGTCCTCACAAAAGTAAGCTATAGGATGATGATCATGACTTGACATCTCAAATGGGGCCACCACTGTCAAAGTGGTCAAAGACAACAACATTATGTGCTAGTAGTGCTTCCAGGGCTCAGCACTTTGGTAGTGGGGTTAACAACAAATACGTCAAAAATGATCTTCCTTCTGGCTGCACCACTGACAATGTCTGGTGGCAACTTTATATCTCTGCACTCATGCACTTTGCTGCTGAATATAACAACCCATGGTCGATCCCCAGTGAGAAGCTCTGGTCCATCCTGCAAGAAATATGGGATACAGTCTACAAAGAAAATATAGAGTACGTTATAACAATTGGCAGACCGGTTTTCCAGATCACAAGTACTCCACTCTTGCAGCTCATCATATACTAATACACTATGCTAGGCAAAATAGAGTCTCAATAACTGGTGTGGTGGATTTGCTGTGGCCACTATCGCAGTCATCACCACCCTCTTCACCAACAATGTCAACTTTGAGGATGTAGCACAGCACATAGAGTTTGCCAAGGCCATGCTGAAAAAAAATCACTTTCTCTTTAGTCAGAACAAAGGCATGGACTCTAAAGTATGTAGTTCATATTATTGTCCCTCTCATCTAATCCTAACTGTGACTGGTATGCTGTACAGGCATGGTCTGGATTGTGGACCTCTCCGCTTGTGCTTTAGACCTTCACTCACCATTTCAACTATATCCAAAGATGAGCAAACATCTCTACTCTGGATATCGAGCTTGGTGGTCCTCATACAGTGCTTGCACTGGCTTGTGCTGTGGTAAGTGGGATTTCCCATTGACTGCCATTGTACTCAGCCTCATACAGGTTTGTCAAATGCTTACATTGGTCACTAATAATAATGTTTCATTTGAGACAGCCAAGCTGGATAATGTGTGCACCACTGTAATCCCAAAGGGAACCTGGTTCAAGTTTAATGATGCCATCTGGGGACCAACGATGCGGTGCTTGACAATATTCATCCATAATCAAGTCCCGAACCATTCTGGTTTCATCACTTCCAAGCCCAGAAGTGCCAATCCGGAATCATATTCCAGAACCACTAGTTCCAAAGGTACTTCTGGAATTTTCCCATGCCCTTCTGCAGGTTCCAAGACTAGCATCTCAGAACTGCTCTGGAATTGTTTCTGGAATTTTCCCATGCTCATTCCGAACTCGGAATGAACTTTTGTTACACTTAGACTTTCATCATTTCTTAGTGTTATAATATTAATATTTTCAAACTTTTCATTGCTCGTTTTTTTATTTATAAAATCACATGATCAACACCATGTGATCATGAGAACTATTACATAATCAATCACGTGACAAAGTCTAGACCTAAATCATATGATCAAACACATATATTTAATCTCCGTCATTTTCACACCTTATCTTTCTCACACATTCATTTCCGTCTTCTCACTCACATGAACACTTCTATTATATATCCTACTATAGTAATCACTCACACGTACTGCTTGGTCTGTGCACATATCCTGTACATATATAAAGTAGACACTTATACAACTGATACCTCAGTCGAATCCACTTTGTTTACCAGCTAAAGTCATTGCCTCAACCATTGGTCGTTGTAGGCTGCTGTTAGATGGACAAGACCCACATACCCTCTACCTTCATTGAGCCAGAATTTGTGTAACCTGCGACATAGCCCAAGCCTTGTGGAAGCTTTGCATTGAGAACGTATCGTTTCATAACACTTGGATTCAACTGTGATACACAATGCTCGGATCTCAGAGCTAAGGGGATATTCTATAGTATTCACCACTTGATGGTGACGAGTAAAGCACTCGCTGAAACGCTTGTATTATACACCCATCTGGCATTTATAAATAAGGATAATGTTGCTCTTGGGCATAGTGCACTAGCCCCCGTCATCTGCTGAGGTCTAGCAGTTCATATGTTGGTTCTACACTAGTGAACCCAGGTTTGTGTGATTACCTGTAATGTCACACATAGTATGATAGTGGGAATCATCATGGTTCTTTCCCACGTGTACACCACCAACGTTATCAAGGAAAAGGAGTAGTTTTGATTATAGGAATATCCCAGGTTGCTGTGGTCACCAGGATCAAATTGTAGGAACCCCAGAGTGTGGTTAGAAGATACTGCACAGTAAGGTTCTAAAAGAAGTTTATGCCAGCAAGGATCAAATATCAAGTTAGAGTAGATCACATTCACCCTTATCACCATCCCTTCGCATTCGGTATTTGTGACATCCACTATTTCCATTTATATCTCCGTGTTATGATTGACCAAGGGGATACCTATTTTTCCCTTCATACAGACATTCCCTCCACCTCTTTGTGGGACGACCTCTTGTATGATGTGGGGGATTATTTCCACAACACCCTTCTGACCCCCAATGCTGAAGGCAATGCCTTCTAAGCTCCGACCATCAACACCGCCATCAAGGCAGCGCAAGACAGTGGACACTGTATTTAGGCTATGTCTCATTTCCCATTTTCATATTCCACTATATTTCACATCGGACAGCATCTCCTCAGCTGTGTTCTCTTGCACACAGCCTCGTAGTTCCTATGCTCCCAGATCCCATCTACGATCCAATCTCTCCCTCCCATATTTAGTATTTATATCTGACCGGCCCTGAAGCTTCGAGTACTATATATATCGACACTTCTTTCATGTAAATCCCTAACCTTGATATACACAATTCACTGTGTAAAGTCAAACACTATCAAAGTTCCGCCTCGCTTCGATCTCGCTCAGATCTGGAAGCCATCTCTTTGCTCATCTTACTATTTGCAGTGATAGTAAGCTTGGTACTTTGTACCATCGCTCTTAGTAGGGCTCACCCTCTATAAGCACGGTCGGCTCACCATTTGTCCAAGAAGCATCAGCCCACGTTCGGGTTTCTGCACAGTGAGCTACATCTGCAGAGTAGCAACAAAGCCTTCCCTCAGCATATCAGAGTCAACACCCTCCGGACCACGCAATTGGGAAACTGGGAAGGTGCTGGTTGTAGATCAAGAAGGATTACATGATCACATGTCAACCGTTATACAGGTCGCGTAACAGATACCGGTACATAACACTGATGGATCAGAAGGCGCCATAGGCCAAATCCAAAATGTGGTAACCCTTATCATGGAAATAGCAGGATATTATGAAGTATTAGATGCTTATATTTCTAAATTGGGAACCCATCAGATGATTATAGGATATGATTGGCTTTATCACCATAATTCTAACATCAATTGGACAAACCAAACTATAGACTTCCCTAGATGCACCTAGTACTGTAAAATTATGGGACTTGGACTGTTACCTACTACCACGAACATTTGTACTATAGAAGAAGGATTAGAGAAGGAGATACCCAAAGCTTACCACGAGTTTCTAGATGTTTTCTCTGAACAAGAATCAACAAGAATGCTGACAAGAAAGCCTTGGAATCATGCTGTAGATCTCAAGCCAGACTTCATACCCAAAAAAGGAAGAGTCATTCCACTTTCAGACGTGGAAATGGATGAAGTTCACATATTCAGAGACAAGGAACTCAAAAAAGGGTATATTAAACCTTCTAAATCCCCACAGACATCACCCATTTTCTTTATTCCCAAAAAAGATGGCAAGAAAAGAATGGTCATCGACTATCGTTATTTAAATGAGGGTACCATCAAGAATTCCTATCCTCTACCCCTGATCCCACAGTTGATTGATCGGCTAAAAAATGCTGATAAATTCACAACCCTCAACTTACGTTGGGGTTATAATAATGTGTGGATAAAGAAAAGAGACGAATGAAAAGGTGCCTTCGTCACACCAATTGGGGCATATGAGCCCATAGTAATGTATTTCAGAATGACTAATTCTCCCCTAACATTCCAACAGATGATGAACGACATCTTTGACAATACGTATGTGGTCATAATAATCTACATCGACGACTGCATGATATTTACTTCCAACAAAATGGACAAAGAGCATAAAAAGGTAGTAAAAGAGGTTCTTCGTCACCTACACGAGAATGACTTTTACATAAAACCTTCCAAATGTTTCTTCTCGAAGGACAAAGTAGATTTCCTCAGTATGGTAGTATCTAAAAAGGGGGTAGAAATGCAGAAGAATAAAGTATCTGGGATCATGGATTGGCCCATTCCCACTTGTTTAAAACAACTACAAGGTTTCCTTGGACTATGTAATTATTATAGACATTTCATTGAAGGTTTCGCCAATATCGCACGCCCCCTGAATGATCTTACCAAGAAAGACACTCCATTCATATGGAGATCTGATCAGCAAAAGGCATTCGAAACCTTAAAACAGAAGTTCATGACGGCACCACTACTCACTTACCCAAATAAAGAACAAGAAATGCAAGTAGAAACAAATGCCTCGGATGTAGCCACGGGAGCTGTGCTCTCTACCTTATGCAACAATGGTAACTGGAGGCCAGTAGCCTTCATCTCACATTCCTTTGACAGTGCCGAGTGCAATTATCCTATCTATGACAAAGAACTCTTAGCTGTCATCAGGGCACTAGATGAATGGCATCACTATTTAATAGGTCACACCAACTTGGAAATAAACCGACCACAAAAATTTAGAATATTGGAAGAAGCCCCAAACACTTAGTGGTCGACAGGCTCGATGGCATGTGCTTCTTCAAGAGTTCAACTCTGTATTTGTTTATAAACCAGGTTCAACAAACAGACGACCAGATGCTTATCTTGCCGTCCAGATCACGGAGACATAGTCCTTGATCATAATATGAACATTATGGTTCTACCACCTTCAGTTTTTATCAATTCCGTTTCTATATCTTCAGATTTCTTACCAGAATTGGAATCCATTTCTATTTCTATGGGCATTGATGTCATTAATGACTTTACTTTCGATTATAATATGAATATTTTCAAAAATGACAAAAACAAAATTTTTGTACCAGAACAATTACATACATGTCTCATAACTCTATGCCACGACTCTCCAATTGCAGGTCATGGCAGACATTCCAAAACAATACATACACTCACTCGTTACTTTTCATGGCCAGGAGTCACCAAAGACATTAAAGAATACGTAGACAGTTGCCAAGTGTGCACCCTCACAAAGGGTAAACAAAAAGCACCGGCAGGAAAACTATTACCCCTTTTCACTTCCAAATATCCCTGGAAAGATTTATCTATAGATTTCATTACGGACTTACCCGAATCACAATCTTTCACAGCAATTTGCATTATAGTCGATCATTTTTCAAAAGAAACAATCTTCATTCCCACTTACAATATATGTTCCTCTTTGGACTTAGCCAAATTATTTAAAGACAATGTTTGGTGTATACACGGACTCCCCTCTACTATAGTATCTGATCGCAGACCTCAATTCGTGTCAGCCTTTACCAAGTATTTATGTAAACTCCTTGGAATCACCCAAAAGATCTCTACAGCCTATCACCCACAAACGGATGGCCAAACGGAGCACGTTAATCGAGAATTAAAACAATACCTCCGTGCTTACATAGGAAAGAAACAAGATCAATGGGTCAATTGGCTCAAAATGGCACAATTCTCCCACAATAATACCATCACTACAGCCATGGGAGAAATACCCTTTAACATCACAAGAAACTATACACCTTATATGGATTTTGAAGGAAAACTCTCAGGCTTCATGGAAGAGGTCAGCTGATCACACAAGGAGATAGAAAAAATGTTAGAAGAGACGAGAGAAAAGATGATAAAAGCATCAGAAAAGCAACATTCAAACACACCAGAATATATAATCGGACAACAGGTCTGGTTATCCACTGAAAAACTCAATCTCCCATATATAGCAAAGAAACTTACTCAAAAATGGATTGGATCATATAAAATAACTAAAGTTCTTCCTAACGCTGTAACCCTAAAACTTCCTAACAACATACGTATACATCCCATGGTCAACATTTCTTGCATTAAACCATATCGGGAAACAATACCCAGACAACCAAAAGTCCGACCTGATGCGATTGAAATAGACCAGGAAGGTGAAGAACAATTCGAGATTGAATACATTGCCACGTCACGAATAAAGAATCGGAAACTAGAGTACCTAGTTCATTGGGCAGGATATGATGAAACCAATAGGACATGAGAGTCTAGTGATATTATCAATACAGCTCCAGATGCTGTCACAAACTTCCATAAGAAAAACCCATCTGCTCCAAGAAAACTACGAGGTCTCACAACTTCCACATTCCAATCCCTTTTCTTTCCCTTCGAAAACCTCACATCTATCCAACCAACAACGACTCGCCTGGAATTTGAGTCATAAAAAGGGGGTAGTGTTATAATATGAATATTTTCAAACTTTTCATCACTCATTTCTTTACTTATAAAATCACATGATTCAACACCATGTGATTGTGAGAACTATTACATAATCAATCATGTGACAAAGTCTAGACCTAAATTACGTGATCAAACACATATATTTAATCTCCGTCATTTTCACACCTTATCTTTCTCACACATTCATTTCCGTCTTCTCACTCACATGAACACTTCTATTATATATCCTACTATAGTAATCACTCACACGTAC
>JBBPNO010000187.1:0-41909 GCA_038090915.1 Boletus eberwhitei
CTCCCCACAGATCACCGCTCTCTCCGACATCGCCGCCACACTCCTCGAGGTTCGGGAATATATTCTCGACCTTCTCTATATCGAAGGCTTTGACCTCTGTGTCGCCTTACTCCCCGGACATCACTTCGAACATGCCATCCAGCCCATTCTCGGGACCATGTCCGAAGAACAAAGAAACGCATTCCTCTCTGCCGATGAACCTACCCCCGGCTACCCCCGATCCCGCCAAATCATCCCAACCACCACCGCCGAGACTCTCCTCGGAGGTAGAGGTCCTAACGGAGTTAATACGGAGCCTACAGAGGGAACTAGACCGACGACCGCCGACTCCGACATCACCCTCGTCAACGGAACCCCCTCCAACCCCAACAGGGACAATGCCCCTCCACAAAGAGAGTCCACCCCCGTACCCTCACCACCCGTTTCTGCACCCACCAGACGCATCCGCAGACAACGCGCCATGGTGTTCACCAACAGCCTGCCCATCCGTACCGCCATCACCCATACTCCCTCTCCATTGGGGCGAACTACAACGAGGAGCCCTCCAGCTTCCTCCATTCCCCGCGTGGAACCCGTGACCACCACTCTCCCAAACGGTACCGACGCAGTGGATGGTAATACCCATACCCTGGATGTCACCTCTTTCACCCATGATCCTCTACCTCGACCCACTTTCGTGCCAATACGATGCTTCGAGTGTGGCTCCACTGAGCACGTCCAAAGCAACTGTCCCAGCTACCGTTGCCCCTTCTGTCACCTGGCAAGCCCCAAACATCTGCAATATCGTTGCCCCGACCGACGTTGCACCAGTTGTGGAGAAAGAGGGCACAGGCCTCAATATTGCACCAACGACGATCTGACCTATGATCCAGGGTGGAACCTCACCGACTACGAGGAGAACAGCGGAGATAGGAGTTCCTGAGATAGAACTTCAGGAATACGAGAAGGGTAATGTTACGGTTGACCAAGGGGGATACCAAATTTCTTTGAACACTGACATTCCGACTCCATCCCTATGGGATGATCTCCTCTTCGACATGGGAAACTATTTCCCTGACACTCTGTTGACCCCCAATGCTGAAGGCAATGCCTTCTGAACTCTGACCATCAACACTGCCAACAAGGCCACGCAAGGCGGTGGACACTGGATTCTGACTATGTTTCATTTTCCTCTATTTCGTATTACTGTATTTCACAAATCGGACAGCATCCCCTTGGCAGTGTTCTCTCATGCACTGCCTCGTAGTTCCTATACTCCCCAGACTCCATCTGAGATCCGATCCCTCCCATATTTAGTATTTATCACCAACCTGCCCTAAAGTCCCAAAGTACTATATATAGGGACGCTTCTTTTCATGTAAATTCTTAACCTTGATATACACTATTCACCGTGTAAAGTCAAACTCTATCAAAGTTCCCTTTCACTTCGATCTCGCTCAGATCTGGAAGCCATCTCCTCGCTCGTCTTGCTATTTGCAGTAATAGTAAGTGCGGTACTTTGTACCATCGCTCTTAGCAAGGCTCGCCCTCTATAAGCATGGTCGGCTCGCCGTTTGTCCAAGTAGCACCAGCCCACGTTCGGGGTTCTGCACAGTGAGCTATCTCTACGGAGTAGCGACAAAGCCTTCCCATGGCATATCGGAGCGAAGCCCTCCGGACCAAGACCTAATCAGGAAACAGGGAAGGTGATCGGTTGTAGATCAATAAGGATTACACGGTCATGTGTCACAGGTTACACAGGTCGCGTAACACCTGTGCAACTTCAACTCAAATCAGTTCCTACAAGATCTTTATGCTTGCCATGATCATGATGCACAGATGGCATTGGTTGTCACTCAGTTTGGCTTACTAGTCAACCATGCCCTAAACCTAGAAAATGACTTAGCACAAACACATGCACAGATTGTTGCCACACCAAAAGTAATAACATCATCTAAAGCATCGAAGAAAGTAGAGATTTTCTCTGATCCTGGTGAATTCAAAGGAGAGATCAATAAGTTTGAGGATTGGTGGTTGAAAATAAAAACCTATATTGCTACCAACCCAGAAACCATCCCTCCTAAGTCCTATGAAGCAGTTGTCACTGTCCTATCTTGCATGACAGGACAATGTGCAAGAAACTTTGCCACCATATGACTAGAAGAAGGACCAGCATACACATGGGACCAACTCATCATTGATATCCAAAAGCAGTTCCTGTTACAGACCACATTATTTTTCCCTTTATTTCTACTATTTTTCCTCATTTTATACATTGACTTTCATATTTAGCCCCTATCTTTTACCCCTATAACCCGAACCTGCCAAATGCTCAAGTCCATGCAGAGATCTAGACCCATCAGCCTCATGCTTGCCTGCAGGATCACACATGTTCATCTCATACCTTTATCTATGACTCCTTTGCCTCATGTACTCCTCATGCTATGCTTCTCTTTCATTCCATGGCTGTACTAATACACATATTTCCCTTGTGTTAGCCTCACCGATCACACATGTAGCATAGCATATCTAGATCTAGTGTAAATCCCTAGACAGTATATAAAGGCCCAAGTCACTGCCAAAGGACCTCAGTCTTGTCCTCTTGGTCTTTCCCCAGTCTTACTGGTTGCTGCTTGACTACAAGAGCTACTTGTCTCACTCTTGCTTATCATCTATTGATTGAACTTGTTGCCTCCCGGTAAGGCCAGGTTGTTTCAGTTCCATCCCATTGCTAAACCAGATTGGGCTCTAGAGAAGCTCTGAAAGCTCAATGAAGGAAATACTTGCACATGCGACTGGATAGACCAATTCCAGAAGCTTTACAAGGAAGCCAACATTGGCACCTCTTATGGTGTAAACATTCTTGAGTGAAATGTTAACCCTGAGATCAAAGATCATGTAATCAAAGCAGGTAAATGAAACTATGGAGACATAAATAAATACCTTGCTGCAATCAGACAGGCAGGAGAACTCATCGAGACCATGGGTTTCCTCTGTAAGAAAAAATTAGGATTTCCTTCAGGAAATTCCTCATACCACTCTAGACCACCTCATGATCCCAACACAATGAATGTTGACAATATCCACACTTCATGGTCTGATGAAGAAGATCAGAAACATGAAATCGATGCATTCGGAAGGAAACCAAAGAAAAGGTTTACTGGATGTTTCAATTGTGGTAAAACAGGACATATGGGTAAAGATTGCAAGAAACCCTCCACCAAATGTCATGAATGCAATTGATCAAGAGGAGACCACAAGAAGAATTCCTTTAAGTTTTGAAAAATCCAAACCCTAGATGAAGAACCTACTAACGGAAAGGGGAAAGCCAGAGCAATTTGAATGATCTGGGTGTCCAAGTTGCATAAAAATTTAAATCTATATCTTGTCATTCATCTAGCCTAAATTATCATAGCCAAGTGGGATCTTCAATTGATTTGAAGCTTGGCTGGAGCTTCAAACCAGTACTTAATTCTGCTTACCACTCTTTTTTAATCCCAAACAATGCTCAAATTCACACTGTTACAATTAACCAGGGGGATACCTATTTTTCCCTTTATACAGACATTCCCTCCACCTCTCTGTGGGACAACCTCTTGTACAACATGGGGGACTATTTCCCCAATGCCCCTTTGACCCCCAATACTGAAGGCAATGCCTTCTAGACTCTGACCATCTACACCGCCATCAAGGCAGCGCAAGGTGGTGAACACTGTATTTAGGCTATGTCTCATTTCCTCCATTTTCATATTCTGTTGTATTTCATATGGACAGCCTCTCCTCGGCTATGTTCTCTTACACATAGCCTCATAGTCCAATTCCCCCGATCTGATCTGACATCATATCTCGATCTGCCCGATTAGTATTTATATTTAAACCTGCCCTGAAGCCCTCTCACACTATAAATAGTGATGCTTCTCTCATATAATTTCCCAACCTTGATATACACAATCTTCTGTGTAAAGTCAAAACCCTATCAAAGTTCCACCTCACTTTGATCTCGCTCAGATCTGGAAGCCATCTCTTCACTCATCTTACTATTTGCAGTGATAGTAAGCTCAGTACTTTGTACCATTGCTTTTAGTAGGGCTCGCCCTCTATAAGCACAGTCAGCTCGCCGTTTGTCCAAGAAGCATCGGCCCACATTTGGGTTTCTGCACAGTGAGCTACATCTGTGGAGTAGCGACAAAGCCTTCCCTCAGCATATCGGAGTCAACGCCCTCCAGACCATGCAATTGGGAAACTGGGAAGGTGCCAGCTGTAGATCAAGAAGGATTACACGGTCACGTGTCAACAGTTACGCAGGTTGCATAACACACACCTTGAATAATCACAATATCACCCTATCAGTGGAGATTGCTCCTGTTCAACATTGAAATGCTTTCATGAAAACCAAAGCTCTCTTAGACAGTAGAACTAATGTTATCTAGATTGACAAGTCCTACACACAAAGGATTAAACTCCCTCCTCCAGTTCTAGCAAATCCAATACTGGTATATAACATTGACGGAACACATAATGCCACTAGATCAATCACACATTGTGCCAAGATCATTATACAGTTTCAGAACCATTGTGAACAAGTCACAGCTGAAGTAACCAATCTAGGAAAGAATCAGATGATTCTAGGATACACATGGCTTAGTAAACACAACCCTGAGATCAATTGGACTTCTGGAAAAAGTCAAAATGACTCGATGACCCTGGACATGTCAAACCCTAAAAGAAAAACCCCCTTTCATATGCCAGCTTGAAGCTGATGAATGTGATTCTCTAGCTCATATCTTTGCTATGAAACAAGACAAACCTAGTCTGAAGAAAGATCCAAAACCTGAGGATCTTATTTGGAAACAGTACCATAAGTATTTAAACATTTTCTTGAAGACAGCATCTGAACAAATGCCTATATGAAAACCTTGGGATCATGCCACAGATCTCAAAGAAAAGTTCAAACCAAAGAAAGGCTGTTTGATACCCCTTTCACCCAAAGAACAGAAAGAAGTGTCTGATTTCATTGATGACCAACTAGCCAAAGGTTACATCAAACCTTCCAAATCAGAATAGACATCACCTGTGTTTTTCATACCAAAGAAAAATGAATGAAAATAAATGGTACAAGATTACCACTACCTAAACGAACACATAGTTAAGAACAATTATCCACTCCCCTTGATTTCTCAGCTTGTAGACAAGCTTAAAGGATCAAAATGGTTTACAAAGATAGATCTTCGCTGGGGATACAACAATGTTCACATCAAAGAAGAAGATAAATGGAAAGCTGTTATTGTTTGTCATCAAGAATCTTTCAAACCCCTAGTAATACATTTTGGTTTGTGCAACTCACCTGCCACATTCCAAACCATAATAAATGAAATATTCTTGGACATGCCTGATGTCATGGTCATATACATTGATGACCTCATAATCTTCACAAAGACTAATGATCTGAAAGAACATGAAGGAATCGTAAAGAAAGTATTGCAATGCCTGGAAGATCATGACCTATTTGCAAAACCATAGAAGTGCACCTTTAGTATGCAAGAAGTGGAATTTCTTGGCATGATAGTCTCTTGTGACAGAATCAAGATGGATGATAGTAAAGTCACAGCCATTAAAGAATAGCCGATTTCAAAGAATGTTAGAGGTGTACACAGTTTTCTCAGCTTAGCAAATTTCTATCAAAGATTCATTGAAGGATATGCACAGGTGGCATGTCCCTTAAATGATCTAACTAAGAAGGACATCCCCTTTGCCTGGACAGAATCCCAACAGACAGCATTTGACATGCTCAAACATAGATTCACCACTGCCCCTATTCTCACTTATCCCAATAATGCCAAAGTATTCTGACTAGAAATGAATGCTTCTGATTTCGCAACAGGAGCAGTGCTCTCTATAGAACAAAACAGCAAATGGCACCCCATTGCATTTTCATCACACTTCATGACCCCTAAAGAACAAAACTATCCTATAGTGGATATGGAAATGCTTAGTGTCATTAGCTCACTCGAACAATGGTGTCATTATCTAGAAAGAGCACACCATCAGTTCAAAATCTGGAATGATCATGCCAATCTCCAATGGTTTATGAAATGCCAAGACTTTAACCATCAGCAAGCCCAATGGGCACAGTATCTAATATGTTTCAATTACAAATGGCTTCATAAGGCAGGCACCACTATGAGTAAAGCTGATGCTTTATCTAGATGAGAAGACCATGCCATTGGCATAGAATACAACAATACCAGAGTACTAGTCATTCCACCAGAACAGATCAGTGTTACAGAAGTACACATCACTACAGATTCTGAATTCATCATCAAGAAAATTAGAAAAGCCATACACCTACTCAAAGAATCTGATATCACTGCCTTACATCAGAAATATGACATTAACACACTTGAAAATGAACTTCTTCATGACAAAGATTTACATCACTAATGACCAAGAAGTGAGAATGGAAATCATCAGACTACATCATGACACTCCAGTTGCAGGTCACCCTGGATTAGAAAAGACAATAGAACTTGTACAATGAAGCTATATATGGCCTGGCATGAACACATTCATCAAGGAATATGTCACTAGATGTGAATGATGTGCCAGATGCAAGCCATCTAACATAGCACCACCCAGAAAACTTCAACCACTAGATCTACCAGATATGCCCTGGATCGAAGTAACCACAGACTTTACAACAGATCTACCCTATCCAAAGGATTCGACTCAATCCTAGTAGTCATTGATCAATTCTCTCAAGAAGTTGAATTCATTCCTTATAACAAAACAGTCACTGCACAAGACATAGCTTGACTCTATTTCCATAATGTTTGGAAAAATCATGGATTACCCTGTAGCATCGTATCAGATTGAGGGTCACAATTTGGGTCATAGGTCATAAAATATTTGTGCAAATGACTAGACATACAACTGAAACTCTCCATTGCCTTCCATCCACACACAGATGGACAGATGGAAAGAATGAATAGAGATCTCCAACAATACCTCAAATTCTTCACTGCTGAAAAGCAAGAAGATTGGGTTGAATGATTACCTATAGTACAATTCTCCTATAATGCAAAGAAGCAGGCTTCTACACAAAAATCACCCTTTGAAGTGACATGGTTATACATTTCTAGAATAGGTTTTGAACAAAGAGTTACCAAAGCACCTGCAGCAGAAGAATTCACTGCCATCATGTAGGATACTTTAGCCCAAACAAAAGCTAACCTGGAGAAAGCACAACAATGGATGAAAGTCCAAGCAGACAAACATTGCTCAGAAACCCCTAAATATAAAGTCAGCGATAAAGTTTGGCTTTCAACTGAGAATCTTAAATTAACCCATGCTTCCAAGAAGCTTATGGAATGATGGCTAGGACCATATGAAATCATGAAACTTGTAGAAGACAATGCACTAGAACTGAGATTACCATGCTCGATGCCTATACATCCAGTTGTAAACATATCTTGTGTTCACCCTTACAAAGAATGCCTTGATAGCCAAACAACCTTCTGACCTGGACCAGTAAATGTCACTGAAAATAGAAAGATTGAATATGAGGTTGACTATATAGTTGACACTCGATTCAAAAGAAAACACCTAGAATATCTGATCCACTGGAAAGGCTACATGGATGAAGATTGCATATGGGAACCATTGAGTAATCTACATGGTGTTCAAAATGCTATCAAAGAGTTCCACAAAACTCATCCAAATGCTCCATGATGCATTTGTCTCATGCAAACAGATTTCTTTTCAAGTTTCACAGACTATGGTTTACTGTCACAAGAAATACCCATGCCTAAACTGCCTTCTAATCATCTGAAAATTGATTATTAGAGAGGGGATAGTGTTACAGACCATATTATTTTTTCCTTCATTTCTACTATTTTTCCCTATTTTATACATTGACTTTCGCATTTAGCCCCTATCTATTACCCCTATAACCCAAACCTGCCAAATGCTCAAGTTCATGCAAAGATCTAGACCCATTAACCTCATGGCATCCTCATGCCATTCACCTTGACTCATCCAAGGTCTAGATCACCTCATGTTTGCCTGCAAGATCACACATGTTTGCCTCATGCTCCTATCTATGGCTCATCCACCTCATGTATTCCTCATGTTAGGCTTCTCTTCCACTCTATGGCTATACTGATACAGATGTTATCCTCATGTTTGCCTCACCGATCACACATGTAGCATAGCATATCATTAGATCTACTGTATACAAGTGTAAACCCCTAGACAGTATATAAAGGCCCAAGTTGCTGCCAGAGGACCTCAGTCTTGTCCTCTTGGTCTTTCCCATCCTTTACCAGTTGATTTTAAGAGCTACTTGATTCACCCTATTGTCACTACTTGATTGAACTAGTGCCCTCCGGTAAGGCCTGGTTGTTTCACATATTGTTTCAGGTTGAGTTCATGAAAGTGATGTTACTGGATGATGTTTGACATGTTGAGGTTTTGTTGCCAGATCCATAGGGGTTTTCTATTTGAAGGTTAAGTATTCGGATGTGGAATATTCATGAGGTAAAGCTGAAGGGGTCCTTGTGGATTGGTTGGTTGGGAAAGAGGTAGACAGTGTTTTCTCTACCTTCAAGGGAGGGGAAGGATCTGCCTGAGGTGTGTTGCAAGGCCATGAAGTTGTCAAGACAGAGTTGAGTCCTAGGTAAGGTTCTTGGGGGAATGGCATTAGTAGGTTTATAATAAGAAAGAGCAGGTTGAATGAGTTGGAAGGCAGTTCTTGCTCTCTTTGCTTTGGCTTGAAGGAAGTGGCATTCTTCTTCTTTCTCTTGATTATTGAGACCATAACCTTCATTGGGTGGACAGTCTGGTGGAAGAAGGTGGATAGTGGATGGATGGTGGAATGAAAGGGTTCAGAGTATGGATTGGAGGAGTTGTAGGTGATGACCCAGGATGAGGGATCATTTATTATGGGGAAATATTCCTTGCTTCAAGGTTGGTTGGGTTCATCTACATTCTTAAGCACTGATTCAGTGCTGAATTAGCATGCTATTATACTGGGTTAGCTCAGATTTGAGTTATGAACATACCATATAAGGCTTGATGTGTGTAGGTAACCTTAGGAACCTCCAACTATAGTTTTTTTTTACATCTCTGATTAGATTTATTAAATTGATTAGATATATGATTGGATTGATTAAATGTCCAAGTCATACTAGTAAGACCATATCAGACCATAGTATTGAAAAACTACATAGCAGACAGCCTAGTTTAAATGTGATCCACACTACATAGCAATGAGTTACCTCATTGGATAATAAGAACCCTCAATGTAGAAAGGTGGGTAGAAAAAGAATTTTGTAATAGGGAAGAGACTACTTGTCTATAGATACCATCCATATTTAACAGTGAGAATTCAGTTACTTTGTGTGTTCCATGGATATGTTCAGATGGCATTGAATGAATTGCTGTGATGGCAAGAGAAATTAGATGAGTGAATGCATTGTCATCATTGTTAAGAAATTTGTGAAGGCTGCCAAGCCAGACCATATTCAAGATAACAGAGATCAGCATAGGATGTTCATAAAATGTGATGACCATTCCATGCTAGCAAGTAGAAGATAAAGATCTGAGTACAAAGATTATAATAAGTGGCAAAACTTGCCTCACCTAGCTGGTGGAGCCATCTATCATTTTGGAACAATCAGGATATGTTTGATTGCTTTATAACAATTTCAGCATCAGATTGTCCATCTCAGAGATGGGATTGGAGACCTTAGGACTCATGTATAAGACCCTGTGTAGAGTCTTTGAAGGCTTTTCATGTGATCATTATGACAGATTGAACACTTGAGAGAGCCTTGTTATTTGGTGGTGCAAGTGGCTGTGGCAAATACTCTAAAAAATTATGAGCTACTCTGTGGTAAATTCCACATCAACATATCTAGAATTTCCAAGGTGGCAGTTTGGAATACTATTTGAGATGTTTCTCTCAATGATATTGCATCAAGAGATAGGATCATATGTACATCACATCATATCCCTTGCCTGCATGAGAATCCCCCATGTCTGTTCTGATGTTACACCAGTACTAGTCATAGTTGCAATGGGTGTCAGAATAGTGGTGGCCATAGTAATCAACCCCATGGGCTAAGGGGGTTTAGGTGAGCATAGTAGGTGGAGGATGGAAGGAGAAGCATTGGTAATGGATGTTTCTGTGCTAGCCTACAGAAAAGACAAACATGAGCTAAAATGTAGTTCAAGTGGATGCTCTTGATGTCACCTACCCAGAATATACCAGCAGTAACAACAACACCATAGACTTTTTTATTTGGCCATAAGGGTGTATAAGCCAACACAAATTACATGCCCAGCAACACGTATGGTGAAGTATGAGCATGGCTGTTTATCATGGCTGATGGCACTTGGCCACTCAGTTGCCACATAGCATCTGTACTATAGGGGTGGAGTTGCTTGAAGTGTGAAGGTAAAACTTGATGCATAGCAGGTTGTTCCAGATAGCCCATAGATGTAGACAGTGACGTGTGCAAGGGATCAGCATATGACAGTTGGGAGTTTGAGCCTGATAATGATGCATGCAGGAGATTGAAATAGGACAGTTGAAGGTTTTTCATTGACTGGGTATTTGGTGAAAGTACAGATTGCTGTATGAAGCTGAGCCTGCCAGCTGAGGATGTGAGAATTCCAGGAGATTGAAATAGGATGATTGGAAAATTTCCATTGATGACTGTGTATTTGGTGGAAAGTACAGATCACTATATAAAACTGAGCCTGAGGATTGAGAGCATGAAAAATTCTAGGGGATTGGAATAGGATGGTTGGGAGTTTTCCATTGGTGACTGCATATTCAGTGGAAAATACAGATTACCATATGAAGCTGAGCCTGAGGATTGAGAGCATGAAAATTCCAGGAGGTTCAGTGACATGAATCCTTGATAGCACTGGCTAGAATACATGGGAGCATTATCCATGACGATTTCATTTTGGAGGATGTACTGAGACAATGGGCTTCAGGTGCATTTGGATCGACTGCACAACTGATTTGACTAGCATCTGGCCTTAAGCATAGATTGAGGTCCCCATAGAGCCTTGAAATATTTGGTGAAAGGCATGAGGCAAGTTGTGAGGGGAATCTGCTGAGCTTATGTGGGGATTCACCAAAGGTGTGCAATGTTTACAGCAGTCAGCCATAGTAGAGACACAATACTAGAGAAAAAAGGGGTGGTTAGAGGATGTTACCTATATCTGTTACCTGGATTACAATCACACACAAAAGGAATGAAATTGAGACATGAGGGAGAATATTACATATGAGTATATATACACAGCAAAACAAGGATATGGTATGAAAAGTGGAAGTATATACAAGCTCTATTATAATTGAATCAGTGAAGTTTAGGAGGGAGATGATCACGTACATGAGTTAACATTGATCAATTTGTGAAGTACTTTGCTAAGATCATGCAGCAACCCTCATTTACTGTTGACTGCACCCTTCCTAAGATCCAGACCTTTACCAAAGGCCACTACTTCTTCATTAGATTTGGCCTCATATTCATCAATGGCAGAATCAACATTCAAACCACATTCTTTGGCATGCTCTACCATAATTGAGAGCTCAGTAGCATCCTGATCAGCTTTCTGAGCATTAAAGAGGGTCTGACTGTCATAAATAGTTTGTCTTCCCTGAGATCAGAAAGCCCTTGATCTGTGCACATATTGAGCCAAAGTTTGTATTCTGATTCTGTAAGAGAATGTGTGATTTCAAGGTGGTGTTGCATTCACTCCAGTATATATACCCTGCATTTTGTTCCTTTAAGATCCCAAGTAGCAAGGAGAAGTTGATGACAACTCCTTTTTGTTGATGCATACTTCTCAAGTATGGCAAATTAAAGAATGTCATTGGGTAGTGTCTTGATATCATGTAAAAAAAATTCCATGACCTAAGAGAAGGGTATTAGTAATGCAAAAAATAAGTATATGATATCTTACCTTAGATGAGCTCAGCCTATTGCCCACAATATTGCTATAAGGGCCTTGACTTTGGGCTAATATTGCATAAAGGTGCTTATGGGTGGGGTAAAGGGCATGACACTTTGGATATGGAAAAAAATAAAAGTTGGCTGAATTGTTTGCTAGAGATGTGAAAGGTTTACACTCCATGGGATTGCTCCAGTTGTCAGGATATATTAGGGAGCTAGTAGTGCTGGGTGGTTGGGATTGCACAGTTGCAACACAAGACATATCAATAATGATACAGAAAGTCAATTTGTGTGGAGTTTGAAAAACTTGGTATCTATTTGTACTTGAAGCCAGCAAGCAGTGCCTATGACAACTATAGAACAACTCAATGAGCAATGGAATGAACTTGATGATATATATGACCTGGCATCCAACAAAGAGTGAGTACCATTAGCTGGGTCACCTTTCATTGGTACTCACTGATCACCCCTCAGATTTGTCTGCCCACTCTGCTTAGTACCTCTAACTTCAATCAACTCCATTTGGTCACACCTCAATAATGACCACACCCTAGATGAAAGCCAATTCCTAGCTCCTCTGGGTCATGTGACATTCACATGATCATGTGACTTGAAAAAGAAATATGTTAAAATATGGATTTGTAACACTACCCCCCTTCTATGGTTCGCATTCCAGGCGAGACCAAATAGGAATAGGTTCGGTGTACGTTTCGTAAGGTTTAAATAAGGAATCAAAGGATTCGCGAAGCATCTTTAGTTTCCAAGGTGCATAGGATTTTCTTTTATAAAAGTCCGTTATGGCATCCTTCACCGATGAGAGATTCTTTTCGGGTTCCCAGGTTCGATCTTCATCACTGTAGCCTTTCCAGTGAATGAGAAATTCCATGCAGTTCCCTTTCAAACAAGTGTCTACTATGTATTCGACCTCATATTCTTCTTGCCCTTTGTCGGTCACCTGTACCGGTCCGGGTTTATATACTGGTTGTCCATTCAATCGTTCTTTGTAAGGTTTTATCCTACTAATATTTACAATAGGGTGGATTTTCATGGAGGTGGGGAGTTTTAACTCAACCGTGTTTGTTCCGATCATTTTTACCACCTGGTATGGGCCCAGCCATCATTCGGTTAATTTACATGATTGATGCATTTCACAAAGGTTAAGGTTCTCTGTTGAGAGCCAGACCTTGTCTCCTGCGTTATAAATAGGGGCTACGGATCTCTTCTTGTCCACCTGTGCCTTCATTTGTTTTTGTTTCTTTTCTAAATTTTCTTTGACTTGCGCTAACGTTTGAGCGAAGTCGTGGGAGAAGTCCTTGGCTGCTGGAGCCTTTGTGTCTAGTGGTTCTATTCCCATGCATGGGGCGTAAGAGCGTGTGATTTTGAACGGTGATTTGCCCGTTGTGGAATGAACCTTGTTATTATATGAGAATTGTGCCAGCGCAATCCAGTCTGACCATTGTTCTTGTTTTTCTGCTGTGAATAATCTGAGATATTGTTGGAGATCTTGATTGACCCATTTCGTTTGTCCATCTGTCTGTGGGTGGAATGCGGTTGACATTTTGAGATCAATCTGCAACATCTTTGCCAGATCTTTTATCACTTGGGTGGAGAATTGCGGCCCACAGTCTGAAATAATAGAGTGTGGGAGTCCATGTGTTTTCCATACGTTATCATGGTAGAGTTTTGCTGTGCCCAGAGCCGTTATCTTTTTGGTCATGGGAATAAATACTGCTTCTTTGCTAAAACGGTCTACCACCACGAGGATGCTGTCAAAGCCATTCGATGTTGGGAGATCCGTTGTAAAGTCCGCTGATATGTCCTGCCAGGGACCTTCTGGAATAGGATTAGGTACCAGTTTCCCAGCTGGTGCGAAGTTCGTCAGCTTCATCTGAGCACATCTTTCGCATCAGGAACAATAATTTTTAATGTCCGTTGTAATACCTTCCCAGGTATAGTAGCGTGAGATTAACTTGTAAGTTTTCTCTGTGCCACCATGTCTGGCTAAGGTGGAGTCGTGGTATAAATTAAGAATGTGGGTTCGAAATCTGTTTTCGTTTGGGACATAGATTTTCTTATCTACCATCACCAGTCCTTCGTCTGATAAGACTGAAACCTTTGGTTCGCCTTTCTTCAGTTTTGCTTGTGCATGCCAGATGCTCTCCATTATCTTTTCCTCTTCCCTTTTTATATTAATGACTTCGTTCATAGAACGAATACGTGATTCAGGTATGACCATTACACCCTTGTTGTCATGCTCCATTCCTATGGCATGATCTGCTCTTCATGAGAGTGTGTCAGCCTTTCCCATTTGAGCACCAGGCTTTTTTACGAGTATATAATTAAATCACATAAGGTATTGCGCCCATCTTGCTTGACAGCAATTTAGGTCCTGTGATTTTATAAAATATTGGAGGTTTGCATGATCGGACCAGATCTCGAATTGATCCTTTGTACCCTCTAGGTAATGCCTCCATTGTTCGAGTGCGAGAATGATGGCCAGCATCTCTTTATCGGCAATTGTATAATTACGTTGTTCTGGTGACATACTGTGGGATGAAAACGCCACAGGGTGCCATTTATCTTCTTTTTGTGTAGATAGTATGGCACTGGTTGCAAAATCCGATGCGTCACACTTGAGCCTAAACGTTTTGTTGTTATCCGGATAGGCGAGTATAGGTGCCATAGTGAAAGCATTCTTTAACGTGTCAAACGCCATCTGTTCTTTGTCCGTCCAGCACCAAGCTTTATCTTTCTTGGTGAGGTCGTTGAGTGGTCTGGACTTCATCAAGAAGTCTTTAATAAATCTTCGGTAGAAGTTCACTAAGCCCAAGAAGCTTCGCACGCCTTTTACGTTTTTGGGCGTGGGCCAAGACTGTATAGCGTCCATCTTCTCCTTTTCCATTTCTATTCCTTCCTCCGATACAACCATGCCGAGGAAGTTAACTTTCTTTACTTTAAAGTTACACTTTTCTGGCTTTATAAAGAGGTCGTTCTCAGAAAGCCTCTTTAGTACCTCAAGTACTATAGCGTCATGTTTCTTTTCGTCATTGTCCGTGAAAATAAGTATGTCATCGATGTAAATGATAACGACCGCTTGCATGTCGTGGAAGATATTGTTCATCATCGTTTGGAACATGGCTGGGGAGTTACATAATCCAAAGTACATCACAAGGGTTCGAAGGAACCTTCGTGGCAGACGAAGGCTACTTTCCATTTATCTCCTTCCTTAATACAGATATTGTTATACCCCCATCGTAGGTCCATTTTCGCAAATAGCTTCGCTCCTTTCAGCTTGTCTACTAGCTGTGCAATAAGGGGAAGCGGGTAATTGTTCTTTACGGAGTGTTCATTTAGATATCGGTAATCCTGTACCATGCGTTTTTTATTGTCCTTTTTTGGTATGAAGAATACGGGAGATGTTTGTGGAGATTTAGAAGGTCTTATGTAACCCTTCTTTAATTGATCATCAATGAAGTCCGATACTTCCTGTTGTTCGGTAGGGGAAAGGGGAATTAGTCTACCCTTTTTAGGTTTAAACCCTTCTTTCATATCGATCGCGTGATCCCATGGTTTTCTGAGAGGCATTCGTTCACTACTCTTTTTCGTGAACATGTTGAGATATTTATGGTATTCTGAGGGTACCATTTCTTCAACCGTGAGCACTTTCTTCTCCTTTGGTTTCTGAACCGCTTTTAGCCTTCTGTATGTATAAGGCATATTGTTTATTTCTTTTTCTGCCAGGGATTTGAGGAAGTTGGACATTTCTTTTAATAAATAGCATGAACGTGGACATCTCGTGAGTTTGACAGCACTAGTCTGCCAGTCGATTTCAGGGTTGTATTTCATCAACCATGTATATCCGAGGATCATGGGGTTTCATCCCAGATCTGTTACCTCAGCTTCTACTTTCTCTTGATGTCCTTGATAGTCAACTACTATTTTGGCGTAGTGTGTAATATAGCTGGCCGAGTTCTCGGTTCCATCCACGTTGTAGACAGGAACTGGTTTCTAGAGTGCTTTGATAGGGATTTTGTGGAAGGCAACCCATGCCTTATCTATGAAGATGCCGTTTGCTCCACTGTCTAGGAGTGCCCTTGTTGACATCATTTTCTTTTTGTCTGTGGCTGGAGTGACATCAATGTCCAGACAAATCTCGAGTTTTTGTTTTACAGATCTTACAAAGATCCGATCGGGGTTTTCTAGTCCTTGTTTGTACATAATTTTTTTGTTTTTATTTTTAACCGAATTAAGCCTGCATTCCCATGCAGCAAGCTCACTTGTGTGAGACCCCGTTTCGGTAGAGGTAATACTACTTATCGATTCTGTGTCTGAAGTATCTTTTGAGTTGAAAAACTCATGTTCTTCTTTTCCATATTCTACTTCTAAATATTTGTAACTATTTTGGCCGAGCACTGCATCAGGCCGAAGTCCTTTGTCCATTAGCAACTGAACACCCAATTTGTTCAGTTGCTTTTTCCTTTTCCCTTCTCTGTCATATGGAGATCATAGAAGTATGCTTTCATAGTGTCAAAGTCCATTCCTTCTAGCGCCTTTATTCTTTTATCCTTTGGAGGTGTGCTGCTCTCCTCCTCAGAGTCCGAATCACCAGATTGAGTCGCTCTGACATTGCGATATTTGCTGCACCTTCGAGAATGCCCTCCTCCAAGGAAGTTGCACTCGGTGCATTGCTTTTTCTTTTGCTTGCAATCTTTTGCCATATGAGGACCCTGGCAATTGAAGCATTTTAAGGGTTTACTTGCCGTGGAAATATCCATCGGCTCTCCCCATCCTCTGTAAGTGCAAGCTTCCAAAGAAGACTCAGCTTGTCCTTGGTTACGTGCGTTTCTCCAGACGTGCCCCTGGTTGCTCCTCATGCTAAAAGCTTCAAGGTTGTTTCCTTGTTCCTTGATTACTCTGACGTATTCTTGGACGGTGGCCTTCCTTTCGCCGTTGGCATAGATGTGCTTTATGATCTCTTCATGGGTGTTGTTCTCCAGGAACCATACACCCATGTAGTCTCCGCACTCTGCCCTTTCATATAGGGCTAGCCATTTCATGAGAAAGTCTTCGGTCCTCTCATGTGGACCTTGTTTTAAGACGTTGAGTTTCTGCAATGCCATGTCGACTTCGAGGCCCGGTTTGAACCTCTGTTTAATTTCTTCGGCCATTTGTTCTTGGTCTGGCCAAAAGAGGGCATTCTGTGGGATGTACTTGAGGAGCTGGTTTCTAGCCCATTGGCCAGCTCCATATTTGTCAGCGCCATCTTTGATGCCGATTCTTGACCATACTGTGATGCAGCGGTCCTTGTTTGTCTGGAAAGTGTCTTTGTTTACATTTAGGTAGACCTCCAGCTTGATCCACCATTCGTCGAATTTTTCGTAAGACCCTCCATATAGTCCGGGGTCAGGGCCTACCTCGACTTTCTTTGTAATTCTGACCTCCGCTCGAGGTTGGGCGGTGGCCAATTCTGCTGTCCTGGTGCAATCATTTGCACCTCAGATGTCTTGTTGGAGCTGCACTATTGTGCACTGCAGCTGTGCGATGAGGTCGGCGAGTTCCTCATTGCTTGCCATTCCTTGTAACCGTGGAGATGAGGGTGGGGAGACGGTTTGGCTTCTTGAGGGTGTATTGGGGTCAAAGAGTCCTAGGCTCGATTCGCACGGCGACCACAGTTTGGTTTAATGCTTTCTCGAGTTTCCTGTCTTGGGGAACAGCGAATGCTCGGAGGGGGGACCTTGGGTTTCAGATGTAGGGAAGTGATCCTAGGGATGGTTCCGGGGACCAGTCAGATGCATAAATGTCATTTAAAATATAGGAGTAGTCTTGCTCCTCTTGCTTGATCTCCACGTAAGGAGCGATGGGGTGGTCATTGGGGTCAATAGACTCTTCTTCAATGAGCATGTCTTCATAGTCATAGCCAATCTCCAACTCTTCATAAAGCTCGAAGTCTACATAGGCTAGGTAGTTCATAAAATGTTGGTCCACTCAGCAATTCCTTATGCGAGTGTCACTAAAGCCAACTGTACTCGGGTCAATGACCTTCCCGATGTACACTTTGTATCATAATTCATATTTAACTCTTTCTAGGGACAGGCACAAGACTGCTCTTTTGTCCGTAGAAGAGTACGTAGGTAAACAAATGTGCCTCACATGGACACGGGATTGTTATCCCAAAAGAAGTAAAGGTTGGGTGAGGCGGTGTTTAAACACATTTGAGCCACTCGAGGCTACCTCTGGACCGCCCTAGATAGCTAAGTCCCTTCAGACACTCTAGTGCGCCGGCGTACGTAAAAGAAAAAGGTGCCAAATGGCGAAAGAAGTGATAAAGGTGATCTCCTTAAGCCTGGAGTCCGGCTATATCCCTTTAATGCTAGGGGCCACGTGTAACGTTCTGAGAGGTGTTTGTGTGAGGGAGATGATGCAGTCAAGTTCTAATGTTGCCGACCCAAATCCTAACAAAGGACGCGGTCACACAAACACGAGACTTGCTGAAGAGTAGAGACAAAAGATTATTGGGGAAATCCAACAAGAACTTGACTGAAGTTCTTGGGGCATTGACATTCAGGTATATATACTACTGATACATGTTTTGGTTTGTTTACTAGTGGTCTGTGCATAAGGTACATAGGGTTGAGGGTATGGTGATGTCATAGTGACATCATAGGTCTGGAATGTTCTAGGCTATATAGTAATTAAAATGAGAAGTGGAATGTTCTAGACTAAGATAGAGATTAAATACATGTGTTATGATGTCATGATCCAGGCAATGTCACATGATGAGAAAATGTACATGGTCATGTGATTGGGTCATGTGACGTTCACATGATCACGTGACTTGAAAAAGAAATATGTTAAAATATGGATTTGTAACAGTTCCTCTGCTGCCACCAAAACACCTGTACTAAAGGATGCAATTCACATGGCATTTGTTGCAGAGCAGCTGCCTGGTGAGCCAGGCAGCACAATGGTGCCCTGTTTCCCTTCAGGATCAGCCTTTGGATAAGGATTCAAGTCAATGAACATCTCTAGTATATCTCCTTATATGTACATCCATTTGATTGCTCCAGGCTGCCTTGACTTTACCTCCACATATTGATTCTCAGGTTCTTTCAAAGCAGACAATGGTCTGGACATGCATCTGGATGTGGAAGGGGGCTGCCCATCTTCCACATGATCTCATACTCTGCAGGAGACCTCCTCCAGATTCATCTCTAAGCTTGCCATGAAGAACAAGCAATGGCTATAAAATGTACAAGCACCAATCAGAAACTCAGGGTCAAGGTGCACTCATCAAATCTGAAGCTGGACTTGAATCTGATAACGATGATGATGAGATTTTGTTAAAAGGTCCCTGGATTGAAAATGAATAGATTGAAAATGGGGCACCTCAATAGTTTATTGAAAAGAGACTTTGACATGGATAAGCAGGAGTTCCTTTTTTTTTTTTTTTATGCATTCATTTAGCTCTCATAATGCTTGCCCTCACCCTTAATTTCATTTTTTCACCAGCATTTCACATAGAAGCCAGCCACAACCAGAGGACCATACAAAAACACCTAGTCATGCAGTATTGATATGTTAGCTACTGTATATGCCTAATAAGTGCCACATCACTCTTCATCCAATATTAGGCTGGCACAGCTCACTTCTATTGCCAGACCCTAAGGTGCCATCAGTATTTGAATTTGGGGTCAAAATTTTTATTCTCCTGCAGTTCCTTTTAATGGCAAACCTTTAGGATCTTTATGTGAACCGTGGGCCTCATTTTAGTAGCCTTGGCATGACCCCCCTTCTCATGCATCGACCTCTATCCTCCTTCATACCTGTGGCAATGCTCCATTTTCATTTGCTTATTTTCACTTTGTTCCATTCTGAGCCCCCTCTATTTGAAACTGGACCATTTGACAAGTCCATTCAGCGGCCCTTTTGTTTTAAAACTATCAGTCATGCTCTATTTTACCTCTGAATTCCTCATTTTCAAGCTTCATGCTACAAATGCCCTACTACTACCCCCCTCCTGTCTTTATGAGCATGGTTTTCAAATATCTGGCCACTAATTGACCTCCTATAAATTGAACAGCATGAAGGTGTCATTGTAATGACAGTGCCATACCAGGCAACTATGAGGTCAGCATCACTGATGTGGGATAGGAAGAACCACATGATGCTGAGCATTGCACTTAGCTAAGGGTGCACTTGACCTATTGACAATGCAGGGAGCTTTTGTAAATGACACAGCGATGAATGGGACATTCATGTCCTGGCTAGAAGTTGAGGTACTGACAGAGTCACAAGCAGGGTCAGTGAAAAAGATGCACTCCTCATCCATAAGGATAAAGTATAGGTTGACATTGATGCTGATGATGGCCTTGGAAATAGGAGCATTCATTGACAACTTGATTGGGCCTCTTGGACTGATAGACCTTCAGCTATGCGATCACCCTAATGGTGTGCATTACAGACAGACAGTAAGTAAAGCAAAGTGCTAGCAAGATGGCAGTATAGGGAAACAAGGCTACAAAATGCAACTAGGCACCAAGGTGTACATACAAGATCCATTTATCAAAATTTCATCATCATCATCCTGTTCAGTGCAAGCACAGTGCAGGTATAGCCTAGATGACCACACTTGTCTATCATGTTCTTATAAAACACTGACATGACCCCATTCACTTGAGCATTGCCCACTGCCAACATCATCATCCTGATCACTGAATGGAACCCAGTGAACTACATTACCTCATCCAGCCTCATTCCTAAAAGTCATATGACACACTGAGAGTTATGCAAATTTGGTCTCTAGTTCACACCAAATGATCAATTTGATTATGAGGTGTTTATTGTGAAGTGCAAACATGGACTTGAATGGCTGGTTCTGATTTGGAATACTATGACTTGCAAGATGCACCCATTCATTTTTTCTGAGTTTCTTAGCCACCTGGGTGATGCAGGACTCCCAACCTCCAATGTGCATGAATCTTCGGATTATCCTATGAATTTCTGCAATAGGTATATATGGGTGTAATGGATAGGCAAAAAAGTATTGACAGTCATGTACCTTCATCCTATCCAACAGTAGTATCAAGCTTCCCTTTCACATCATTCCCATAAGATTGGCACTCTGCAAAGGGTACAAACAATGCAGGGATGCAACCCTCATCCTGCAGACCCATGTATTCCTTCAACAGCTCTTCCTTTCAATGGAGTTATTGGAACAGAAAGTTTGGAATATCTCCACCACCATTCATACCACCAGGAGGCTGCTGAGCAGCATAATTGCATACATCTGGCAGCTTCCATCCTAGTTGATGCCCTAGAATAGGTCACAGAGGAGATGGGCAGGAAAGAGCTATGACAGCATGGCTGTTGTGCAGTCTGAGTGGCAGGCATGAGATGGTCAGCCTCAGTGGAGGTACACTAGTCATTGCAAACGACATGCAGGAGGTGTTGGGGCAGATGGTCAAAGCCAACACTAGCCTGGTAAAGGTCATTGGAGTTTGGGCTGGGAATAGGTGTCTCTGGAAGCCACTGCCTGAGGCTCTACATTCGTACTAGCAGAAGCTGACTCAAACAGTAAGGCACACAGTCAATCATACAGTCTATTCAAGTGAATTTAGACTGAGTAGTGTGATAAATTCTATAGAAATGCATGGTGTGTAGCAATGCCTCTGCTTTGTTAGGTGAAAGAATAAGAGGTTCCATTGTCCCTTTTCCAATGGCATGCCCCACCCATCATACATACAAGTATTGCTCATAATGGGACTTGTTGAGCCCTAATCCCACTCACTCTTTTATCAAATGGTGCACAGTTTTTCCAAGATCAGAGACTAAGATGATTGGATGAATGATCTATTCTGCAACACATGAGCAATGGATATGCAGTGAAACCAATGCAATATACCATGGCAGCAGGTTCTTCAGATGCAAGATGTTGATATGATTCTCAGAGTAGCCTGGGACCATCTAATTTGAGATCAATAGAGGTTTGTCTGTGTTGGCTGAGAGGAGAGGGAAATCACAACTGGGAAAACAAGTAATGGAACCAAAGAGCAACTCATAAGCCTCAGCTGTACAGTGTGAGATGAAGTACTCATGGACCTGCATCATCAAGATCATGGATGGCTTGGCATTGGAATGAGTCATCTCATCATAGACACCAAGCACCACTTTGCCATGAACCATGCTGTGAAAGATGTCAAGCATGAATGAATAGCAGCTATCATGAAGAAGACAGGTTGTAATGTATATGAAGGCCTATTAAAACTGATAGAATGCAATCAACCCTGCAGATGGCTCTAAGTGCACTGGGCTGCCTGTTTGTCCCACCAGCATTGTTGCTAGAGCCAGGTGGAAGTGGTTGCTGGTTGAATTTACCTGTTAAAGTGAGTGCCAAATCAGGGGAAATAAAATATATTGACTAACGAAGTTGGTGCCAGTACCTTTTGAGTGAGAGGTAGCTAAGCATTAATGGAACTATGAGCCAAACTTTACACCATAATACTAAGAATGTCAGAGGTTAGAGGAGTAGACTTGTTTTCATTGAAGTGCTTACTGAGAAACACCCAGCCAACTCAACGATAGCAACCACTACAACAAACAGTCAGGACATGGGTGTGAAAAGCAAGGGATCACTCATAGTATGTGGTCCACAGGAGAGTATTAGATGCATGGGGTGGCCAACTCTTCCTTTGAAGAGAAATTGAGTCTCCTACAGGTGCTATCATCATCATTAGCAGGTATTGGGTGCTTCTGTTCAAGAAAGACTGCCGAAGAGGGTTATTTCTGCCAATACAGTGGGGGTATTGTGATCAGGCTTCAGATAGGCACCTTGTAGAGGGCAAGATAAGAGGGATCCAAAGTATGGTTGTAATGAAGTCATTCATCACTGGGGCCTGAGAGGAGCCCAGACAAATTGTACTCAATTGTCAAATGATTCTGAGCTCTGAGTATGAGTTTCAAAATCTGCCAAAGTTTGAAATGGAGTTTCCTATCAGTTGAAGCACAAATCTCAAATCTGAGCATGGCCATCCAGCTTTTTATATAGGTCCTTATATAGTAAAATGAGCAAATTCTTTCTTCCACAAAAGGAGTACCTCATTTTAGTTTGTCACATAGGCTCTTAAAGCAGTTCCAAGTGTGCTCATATCATGCAGCAATGGATGCCATCCCCAAAGGCCCCTGCCATCATCTCTGTACCTGATGCTGTGTCTCAGTCAAGATATATTTTTGGTTTGTACCTTCAACCAGGAGAACTAAATAAGTGCAGAGCAGCCATTTTGCACAACCAAGTCCAACACATCCCAATGGTCTCCCTTGACCATTTTTGGAAAGCCATTCTCCCAGATTTACCATCTGAAATCAACATCAATAGTATTTATGACTCATTGATCAAGTCATTCACTTGTACTGAAGATGAAGGAAGGTGATCTTTCATTCTGGACCTAGCAAGGGATCTGTGCCTAGTAAAGTTAGGGGATTGAGCAAGGGTGCTGGATCAGACAAGGATGCTGGATCAAGTGAGGATGCTGCATGTAATGACATCTCTGAAGGAAGCTAGGCTTCTGAGCAAAGGAAGGGTTCTAAGTCAAAATGAAAGCCCTGTCCCAAGCCATGCCAGAATATTGGATGAGAAGAGGTGGTCTTCAAAGGTCTTCAAAGAACATTCAATGATGTCATTCAATATGCCAGCATCTTCATGCCATAATCACAGTCACTATTACCCACCCTCAACCTAGTCACAAAACCCTTCCAGCTTGCCTTCATTGCATAGAAACAACCTCCCTTGTCCAAATGCTTACTTTCTTGTAAATAAGAAGGGGAGCAAATTGGTGAATCAGGCAAATCAAAAAGATCACTGGAATATCTTTCAAATTCAAGAAAGGCTCCAGTGAGGACCATCATATCAACATAAGCATTGTTTGCACCTGAAAGCTAGAATTTGATTCATAGCCTTACTAAACAAAAAAAAAGATAACCTAGAACCTGCACAATATAATGTGTGAGGATCCCCATTGAAAACACAAAAGTCCACCTGTGATTCACTTGCTGCATGGTAACAATAGTTTCTGAATCATTCAACTTTCTCAAGGCTTATTTTACCAACTTCCAAATGAAGCAAGGTTTTCACACTGCACATTACCAAGGACATTCACAGCTTTATTTACTTATTTTGCTCCTTGGCTTTTGCCAACAATATTGAGCCTGGGTGGGATCCAACAACAAAATGGGTACCCATCAATGGCCAAACCCAATATGAAATCACCCTCTATGACATGGAAGAAAGCTCCACTGTATATCAAATGGTCAAAATCATCTCAGATTTTGGAGCTGACACATTGAGAGGTAAAGGTACATGAGTATTCAAGGCTTTCTGAAACCAAACCCAGAGGTCCCAGATGCAGAGGTGGCAAGGGTCTATATCATGATCAAGGATACCTGGCAAGATTCCACACAAATATGAGGTGAGGTCCTCCAGAAGATCATGGACAATATAGAGGCAAAGCTGGGTTCAGGTATATGAGAGGATGCCAAACAGTATTTTCTGATGGCTCTTAATGCAGAGGATGTCATAATCAACAATGAGATTGAGGATGCCCTGAGGATTCTGCATCATGAACCTATTCCAGATAATAGCCTGTGGTACAACATAGGCACAGATAAAGTCAGGGAGCCAAATCACAACATGCATGCACCAATCAGGACCATTGTATCTCATCTATTGGACCCTCCCCACCACAAAGTCTGAAGAGGTTCACCACAAAATCCACTTTCATGTGATTTTTGCTGAACTTGGAGAGCCAGTTCACAACTTGAAAAGGCCTCATGAGATGATGGAAGCCCTTGAGCATGCTTTGAAGGGTTTCTTGCTACTTCTGTCCTATTTTGTGTATCCACCTCATCTCTTTTATGGGACTAGAGCATATGCACCTTGCTGGTTGAGTTTATCATGACATTAGTAGTAGAAATGTGCTGTGCTGCAATAATTAAGGCAAATTGATGGGTCTAGAATACATATATGAAATCACTATTGTTGTTTTTTTTTTTTTGGACAAGTATTTATTGTTATGCAGCAACTGACAGAGCTAGCTCCATATAACACACCAAGGCAAGTGCCCAGGGGCAATCAATCTGAGAAAAAATGTGCTTAGATATACCTTATTTGCATAGGGGGTGTGATGTTCCTGGTCTAATTGGGGAGCCTAGATAGGTTGATATCCACTAAAATCTCAGTATTGGTAATCCAATCTTGTGGTAGGGATTCTGGATTGGGAATGATTGAGGTCCGGGTATGAAAGACTTTTACTTCAGCATATTATTCCTATTTATCTTTGCTAGTCTATGATTGACATCTAGTCTGATTTTGATTGCATATGTCTAATTTTTTATGATCATTGTGCAGTGGCGTGTTTGGTTACCTATGATGTGGTTGCATCTTAGTGTCCAGGGCCATTGTCTTCCAGCAAAAGCTGTGATGTTTGAACTATGAGCTCTTTGTGACATATGGGTATTATATATTCCCAATGGCTGAGTCTCCAAGGGTACAACTGACTTCATGGCTTGTGAGGTCAAAGCACATGATCATCTATTCCATCCAGACCTGCTTTCCAAATTTGATGAGCCAGATATTTCACTCCCCAACCAGAACCTACCTCCTTATTTCAATTCTTTGCATAATCTCAAGTCATGGTGGTGGATTCTGATTTAATTCCTTCACTATTATATGGATGATGATACAAAAGCAATTCCAGATGGTCATGACACTGCATATCATAAACCCAACCTTGACATCAGCTGCTTCCTTGCCCTAAAGGCACATCTGGACATGAACATTGTACCACTGTTCTTTCACCCTACTATGTCCTGGGTTGAAACAATGCACTTACCACTCATCAACACTTACTGGACTGCCAAAGAACATTTCAAGGTAAACTATGAAATGCCAATCCAAGAATCAGCTAGAAAATTTTTGGTGGGGACCAGAAGGGCTAGAGAAGGGCTTAATTACTATGCAGCCAATAATACCTTCACCATTCTCAACTATGCCCCACATTTGGTCATTTTTTTCTGACCATCATGCAATGCAGTGCACACATCACCAGGAGTTTAATGATATATGATGCTCTCCAGAGCAAATGGTCTCTCCTCTCACCAGTCCTCACTGGAAGCTATTGAAGTTGTTACTCACAAACTACAGAATGATTCATTTCTATACCACATATCCCTAACCCCTTGCTATCAATTACCTTTCACAAGCACCCTATTAGACAATGTTGGCAATGCATGCATACCATCCCATACTGTATCTGAAGATCCAAGGTTGAGCACCCACAGTGGCTGTCAGGCACTTGATCTTGCAAATCCTGACCCTGGTGATCCTAGCAGGAGTGATGACAATAGTTGTGGACAATACCACCACCTTTCTCAGTCCTCCTACTCATTCTTGCACAAGCCCTCCTCATCAATGCTTCCACCACCTCCATATCATGCCATCAACAAGCCTGCCAATCTGATAGTAATCACTGATTTTTCTCAACCACATGCTTTTCACCATTCAAACTCCACATCCTCTTTTACCTTCCAGCCAAAGCTCTAATGTCATAAAGTCAACCCCTCCTCCAAATACACCAGGTCAAGCTGCCCAACTATCCTATTTACCCTTGACAGTGCCTCAGCCTTGAACAAACATTCTGACTTACCACAATCTACTCACATTCAGAAGCTGATCAATAAATGGTGGAAGTCCTGGAGAGGATTTTCATATTGTCTGAAGGAGTCCAAAAGTTCACTTCATGTTAGGACTGCTGACTTTTCTTTGTGTTTTGTATCCCTTGCTAACACATATAGTCCCCAACCCCCTCTTGTAGATTGCCCTCCCTAGAGAGGGTTATCATGGTCACTTATGGATATCACACCTTTACAGCAGTTGGCATCACATGTACAAATTGGGCAGCCTTTGTTTGGGAGTGGATATTTACAGGGGTTATACCCCCTTCTTTGTTCATGATGGTTAATCAATTCATTCTCTCCAACTCAAAACCCTAGATGATGATCAATCTCCCTGGTTAGCAACTTATTGTATCCAAGTCAACCACGCAGCAGTTGGCAAGGCATTAGCCAACATTAGTTTACTCTGGTTGATCTAGAACCAAGGAAATGGTGAGGGCAATCTCAAGTTCCTCATATGCCATCCCCACATACAAGTTCACAAACTTTCCTTGCCTACTTTTCCAGTCAGGTCAATATTTCTCCTCCATCAATCTTTGGTTCTTTGGTCCCTCACTCAAAGGCTTCACAACCATTCCATCAGGAGAGCATATCACCCAAGAATCATGCTGGTTATGAGCTATTCACAGCATCTGATGGCTTATACAATGTAAACAACCAGGGTGCATTACATCCTCATCAATACTCCCCCAATCTACTGGGTGCTTTTTCATCACCATCCACCCAAAATTTGTAGCATTATACTTGGCAATCTCCTTCCCTAGTGTCCACAAGAATGCTGCATTCATTACTTGTAGAGTGATGACACTATTCTGATGTGAACACTGGAACAACCATATAACCTTCTTGTCCTACTTGTGCATTGAAAGATATCCTAACCCTATCTCGTTGATAGTTTTGTCAAGATTCTAATGTAGAAGAGAGAGACAACATTCCACAAGATGGCAAATGAGAGACTGAACTGGCAGATGCTGAGTCTTCTTGTATCCTGCCCAGTTTGTTAGTTGATAAGGCAAAAACACCCTGTTCCGGAGGTGTTGATGCATCCACCTCTGATGAGACAGTTGTTTGAAAGCAGGAAACAACCATTGCACAAAAAGCAAGCTCATAGTCAAGTTCATGGAGAAGATAGGTGCTCCATACCAATGCTTCACTCACTGCTTATCTGGTCCAACCCATCCAAACAAATGGCAGCCAATGTAGAGCATCTTGAGCTTTTCTCATCAAGCATCCCTATTGTTTTCCCACCTTTCTCTTCTTTGGAAATCTCTTGAAGCATGTGCATGCCTTACCAAACTCAAGTGCCTGTTGTCCCATTTCTTTTATCCCTTCTATACATGTAAGCATCATATTTCATCCCAACATCTTGTCCTGAATAAAACTACTCATCTAGCTTCCGAAATCCCTTATCTATTGTATAGCAAATTTTACACAAAGAAAAAGCCATGCAAGCATTATCAGATATTGTAAACAGGAGATTTTTCATGCCATTTGACACATCCTCTTGGACAATGACTTTATTGAGGCCTACAAAAATAGGGTTGTGATCAAGTGTTATAATAAAGTGTACAGGCGTGCATATCCCAGAATGTTCATATACCCTATAGACTATTCTGAAAAATAATTCATATTTATTCATCCCTCTCTTCTACTGATTCCTGATGAAACTGGGTTCAAAATACTCCCTGCAGAAATTTGCGATAAAAGCAACTGCCCATGTCCCCAATGCCTCATTTTGAAGTTACTTTTCTAACATCTTGATCTATTGTCAGATATCAAAGCAAGGATATCTTCAGCATGTACATATCTGCAGATCAAGATCATCACAGTTGAGTTAGCAATCTATTAACTTGGTAATTCCATCAAAGGTACTGCTATTGAGCAGATTATGAAAGGCTGTTCACTTGTTCCAACACTGGTGGATGCAAAAAGTAAATCATGACATGACATTTCTGGCTGACATTTCAAATCAAGAATGCTTTTGTTGAGCGACTTTCTTTATTCATATGCAGTGCTAGAGCACATCACTCAGCAGCTTTGCCATGTGCAATTCTGGCATTTGAAGATCTATTTCCTGAGGAACATGACCTCACTGTCAGGACCCTCTTGTTCTGCCTTTTGGAATAGCATGCCCTAGTGAAGCTCTGGCTCCACTCTGATGACTTCCTGAATCACCTTGAATGGTCCTCAAGGAACTTGTATGCACAACTTCAGAAATGCCAGGATGTCATCTATACAGCCATCAAAACAAAGGAGTTACCTAGTGAGGCAACTTCTCATTAATGACATCAGCAGGCACAAGCAGAGGTGCCAGTGGGTCAATACTAGCTCAGCATGGCAGGGTCCTCACATAAAAACATTCAATTTACTTAACCTACAAATTTCATGCCCTTGGAGACCAAGCCACATCAATCAAAACATTTGATACCATTAACTCCTATACAACACAAATAGTGAGTGGAGATCCGATGTGAAAAATCTTGTAACTTGATTGGCCATCTTGCTTAGAGGGAGCTTGCTCACCACCTTATGAAAAAGTTTTACACTCACATAAACAAATGAGACATTCAAAAGCAGCTTGCAAAATAAAAGAGATGACTTACCACACTTAGACAACAGCAACATGCTAGTAACCCACTAGATTTCAATACCACCTCAGCCATGAACTCAATACTGGAGTTACATCATGTCATAACAAGCTCCCAAAACTATGTGGTCAACCTGCCACAACATCTGGATGAATGCTGTGGCCAAGGCAATCCAGCCATCAGGATAAGTATGACTCAATGATGTCTCACCCTTATTTAGTGATGATGTCCTCTGTAGGAGGACTATATAGGCAAACTCAAGGATCATATCCTCTTGTGGCCATACTAATATGAGTATGATAGAGATGACCACCAATTCAACATTATTGAGCATAGCCAGTTGCATTTCATTGATAACCTCAGTCGACAAATTATTTGTATATACAAAAATGCATGTGCTGTTTTTTCATCCTCTTTAAAAAGGGTTATAATTGCACAGCCATGACCCAGTCACATGGAATCTTGCTTGTGTCAGATGTCATAGGATGTATAGTTTACATGAAATGACCTTGACTCTACAATGGCCTTCTATATTTTTATAGTCCATATGGCCCCTGATGCATCTAATTGTCAGGGTATTGATGGGGTCTTATAGAAGCTCACCTACCAAAAGTCAAATTTGTTCCAAAGAGTGACAAAAATGCTTTTGGGCATCTGGATCCATTTCTTGTGGTCCAAGGGTGGCACCTCCTACTGGCATTTTCAGAAGGACATGCTGACACACTTCTAAGATGTGGAGCATCAGTTTCCAGACAACCAGGAGAAATAGATGACTGGGGCATACTCTAAGTAAATATATAGGTTCTTTGCTCCTAACACCCTTACCTCTCTGATGGACATAGTTTTGCAGATTAGAACATGTTCACTTGTTTTTCAGGTTTTGAAGTTGGACATAAAATTCAACATGGTGTTGGCTCAGTCACTAGAGCTGATGACATGGGGCACATCCTTGATGAAAATGAAGAGATGAAAGTTTGTGACAACGATGTACCTGGAATATTACCTAATGGTGGGAGTAAAGAGGCAACTCACAGTGATCTTGAAGATGTTAATGACAGTGGTGATGATGATGCTGATACCACCCACAGTGAGTTGGATGAGGATGATGACACTGATGGTGATGATGACCAACTGACTGAAGTGAAAAATAAGACAGTTTATAAATTCTAGAGATATGTGGCAGTGACATTTATTTTGATATTGTTCATCCTCATATGGGTTTCCTTATATCTCTTCATTCCCATAATCCCAAGACCATTTTGTGAGAATCTAGACTTCATGCATGTTCACTGCAAGGTCCCTTCAAGTTGAAAAGTGATGTATTTGGCAGAAGTTAAGTCATCAGGCAGGTGCAGTATTTGGCACTCCCTGTGGCAGTATCCATGCTGAAGCTTAATTATTCAAGGTTCCAACCAGGCAAGCTCAATATCCCACTGCCACAGGCAGCATAATCAACATGACCTCAATTTGTTGTTAAATATAACTTACCACTGGCATATCCTCAGTACAGCAGAAAGATGTCACATTCCCAGGCCCTACCCCCAAGTCATTGCCAGCAACAGTCAGTTATCACAATCAAACAGCTACAAGTACCTCAGTATTGATGAAACTTCAAGCACTAGATTAAGAATTTATAGAGTGGGCCTTTTACAAGGATCTTTTGACATCTTAATCTTGTCAGTTTGTGCCTTTCAACATCCATCTTCAGGGATTTCTCAAAGACTTGATCATCAATATCTTTGGGAACTGGAATCAGTTTGTAGTCCAGATCTGTTTGTTATTTTCACATTGATGATGGAGCTGCTCTTAGTATAACTGATGATGCTTGTAAAGCATGTCAGTTTGTGTTACTTGAAAGCAAAGATGACCATGGGGCTTGATAAAGCAGTATATCCACAATTTGTAATATTTATGAACTCATTCACTGCTTGGTGGGGTTAAAAAAGTTCTATCACAGTTGACTCCTTATGCATTCATCGACAAGTTTTCACTAAGGTGAGATTTCACCAATGAAACTTGATTCAATGATTAATGTATTGATTGATGGGCAGATTACTTCTGCTATGGATCTTTTTCCTACCATCTTAACTATCAAAGATGATTCTGTCAGCATTGTATTTAGTGAATAATCAATGGCATGTCACCACCCTCCGTTTGCAATATACAAGGGCAATTTCATGGATGATACAGCTTTTTTCAATATTGTCATGAGATACAACTATAAAGGAACTAAAACCATTCAAGCTCACCCCAACCCTTCAAGTTCTGCTTTTGTGGTGATCATGCTGGCAGCCTCTTGCAAGAGGGGGGTATTGAAAAATGCAGCAAGACCAATTGAAGATGGCCATGTTGTTCTGTTATCCATGAATCCATAAAGTCCTGGTGTACATTCAAAATCTGCCAAAGGTACTTCATATAATGGAATAAACTCACCCTTGGACTGGATGATGGTAGGTACCAAGGATCATGTTCTCCATCAAGTACTGCTGTCTGGTTATGATGGCATAATTAATCTTGTCCCAAGGAGTGAGGTAGCCAGCTCAGATCACCCCTGCCTTATACTTTATTATTTGTTCCTGTATTGATAAAGAGTGAATGGACCAAATTTCCCATCAAGGCATTTAACTCCCATATTAGCAAATATTTGTTACAGTTAAGTCAGTCATACTCATGCTTGGGGGTGTTGTGGGCTTTTTCTACTGCAGGGGTCATAGTTTTCATTGTTCACATTCAGGAGATAATCAAGTGGTGCTCAGTGCATTGTTGTTTTTTGGTTGGTCATGATGGTTGATCATGGGTCTATTTTGCACAGCTCTTTACTATGTTCATAGACTACTCCACCATCTCTCCACATCTTTATTGAGATTTATCAGCCTCTTGTCTTCCAGGTGCAAGTGCTTGCTCGGATGTCTCATCAATAATTTCTTGTCAAAGTTCCTGAGTAAATGGATATGTTCATAACTGGGGTACCATATCCATGCCATGCATATATTGAACAGCATTAGTAAGCCCATTGGTGGCAATTCTATGTCTATTATCATGTGGTGATTTGTTTGTCCCCATAAATGGTAGTTGGTAAAAGTATATGCTGGCGTGAGTGGTGGTTGAGCCCTTACATCATTAGCAACCTCTTACCTTTAGATGGTCTGACAAATGGTATATTGTAATGCCTGACAAACTTTATATTTGACTGCAATACCCTTATATTGATACATAAATTAATGAGAAAATCATATGATTATTGTTGCTTTGTCCAACTCTACAGCAACTTGTGGTTACATTGGAAAAAGTCTAGATGATACTTATCATACTGCTACAAATATTACATACTGTATGTCAGCCATCACTTCCTGTCAAGGAGAGGTATTATGTAATACTTATAGTGATATATCAAGTTTGAACAAATCTAGCTATATTTATACAGCCTGACATTGCATACTAGCATATTATAAGGCCCTACTATTGGTAAAAAACATAATAACTACATAATATCATGGTGTCAATATAGTGGTAACCTACCAAACCAGCATCATTCAGGTGACTTGGATATACTTAGGTGCTGACATAATAATCTAATGTATTCCAATATGTTTAAAACATATTCATGTTTGTGTATGTGAACACTCAGCAGAAAATGTGATATCCAATGGACCTTGCTTGCAAAATGACTCTTACTATCAATTCATCTCCAAGTTAAATCCACCAGACATGGCCAGAATGAAATAAATGGCAAAGAAGATGTCAGGCAGTAATGCATTGTGTGTCAAGGGGCTGATCCTCAAAATCTGCCTATTATCATACAAGTCCATCTCTGCCAGGGTGAAATCAATTCCATTGCCCCAGCTGCCCTTTGTGTCAAGAACCGGAAAAGAACTGGTATTGAACAACAATGTAAGCAAACATGCATTAGGTTTTGGGGTATTGCTGATCTTATTTTGATCTACATGTGTAGTTCTACCATCTTTGCAGTGATGGAGGTGACCAGTTTTTTGAGTGTGATGGTTGTCCTCATGCTGCCTGCTCCCAGTGTATTCCCATCCCCTTCGACTTTCTTGCAGTCACACTGTCACGTACTATCATCTACTGCTGTCTGGCCTGTCACATACAAGCAGACAAGGCTGCAAACTCCCTATCACCATATTAGGTAGGTTGCTTTTATTGTTCCAGTTAGAAGTTAACAACTAATTTACACAACAGGGCTTCAATCACCCTGATGAAAACCTGCCCTGCCATTTTCCATCCCCATCAAGGCTAACCTCCAGTTCCCTATCAAATCCTACCTTCATTCCAGAACCACAACTATTGTCCACCTCCACCTCTGTACATGCCACCTGACAGCCCATTTCAAATGCTGGAGAATTTTTTGAAGTGATATTTTCCAAACAATCCAACTTCAATGTTATTGACATTCCCTTTGATTTAGGTATGGTTTCAGTGGTGACCACATATGCCAAAATAGCAGGGAAACAGGTGTTGTCAATGAAGCAAACAAACCCTACCAATATCCTCTTTGCAATATCTGACCATAGCAATAAGAGTGGAGACCTCCATCTTGGGCAGTACCACCACAAAGATGTTGCTGCCAAGGTTATCAAGGTACATTGATTGTTTTCTTTGTGCTGACTGAGGCTGCTTCTTTTAGATCCCTTTGAAGCCTTCACAAAAAATGCCATAATATATCTATTGGCATGTGGATCTGTTGTCCATGAAGAGGAGAGTCTCAACTCTTTGCACAACACTATTGGCAGGTATGTGTTAAAATCAAATTAGATGTTATGGGTGCTCACAACCAGATAAAATTTGGGTTGTCATCATACATTACCTTTGATGCTCCTTATCTTACCTCTGGCCTGACATGGCCTTTTCTGGTCCATCTTTCTAATGCCCTCCTTATTCAAGGCCACAAGATTGATCTTGCTGTTCTGAATGCCCTTGCACACTCAACTGACCTTGGCTGCTACTCAGGAATCTTTGTCATGATGTTTGTTTCCCTACTCACACCTGATGAGCAGAAATTCATTGCAACTATGAAATACTGTTGGTCACACTGTGACACATAATCCTAGGAGAAGTCAATTCTAGCTCAGTGCCCACAATGCTTTACATTACAGCCTTGGCTTCATTTGAAATACCAGAACTCTACATACATATTCAGATGCAAGTACCATTGATGTGGTTGTGTGAAGAAAAGGGATGGCCAGCCTAGGGCTCTGGCCAGATTTGTTGCCAAAAAGCCTGATAATGTTGAGATACTTACTTAAGGTAAAGGCCTGTTCTCAGTATGATTACAGCTCAGGCTTGCCCCCTTCATTGCTGCTAATTCAGTTTAATTTAAACTATGCCCATACATTTTGAAATTTGATTCTTATTAGTATTCCTGAATCCTTTATTTGTGAATGAGCCTTCCAACACTTATTAGAACTTGTTCAGCAATGCATCTGTTAATATCTTTGTTTGGTTTTATTTGACCTGTGGCAGAAACTGTTACAGACCACATTATTTTCCCCTTATTTCTACTATTTTTCCTCATTTTATATATTGACTTTCGCATTTAACCCCTATCTTTTACCCCTATAATCCGAACCTGCCAAATGCTCAAGTCCATGCACAGATCTAGACCCATCAGCCTCATGGCATCCTCATGCCATTCACCATGACTCATTCAAGATCTAGATCGCCTCATGCCTTTATTCATGACTCCTTTGCCTCATGTACTCCTCATGCTATCCTTCTCTTCCATTCCATGGCTGTACTGATACACATATTTCCCTCATGTCTACCTCACCGATCACGCATGTAGCATAGCATATCGTTAGATCTAGTGTATATAAGTGTAAACCCCTAGACAGTATATAAAGGCCCAAGTTGCCGCCAGAGGACCTCAGTCTTGTCCTCTTGGTCTTTTTCCCAGTCTTACTGGTTGACTACAAGAAGCTACTTGATTCACCCTTGTGTGCCATCTATTGATTAAACTTGTTGCCTTCCGGTAAGGCCAGGTCATTTCAGAAACTGGAGCATCCTCTTCCATCTATGTATGTGATATTGCTTGCACAAATGTACAGTAAAAGTAGATGTAATGTTAGTATGTACAAGCAGTGTTAGGAGAAAAAGAAATGAGTCCTTGCTATGTGGCAATATTGTGTGTGGTTGGGTGAAATTATCAGGTTTTTGACTTGAGGCTGGGTCCTAGCCTGAAGAGAAAATGTAAGCTGTGACCCTCCTATTAGGAGCCTTGATGATGCACCTAGCAAGGCTTGGGACCTGAACACTACAGTAATCCACCAGCACTCACATCAGTGAACTTTGAGCAACTCCTGACCTTCAACAATAGCACTTATATTATATCAGATAGCACAAATACCTTCTAATGTACTTAAATTGTATCTACAAAAAAAAATCAGGCCATTCATGTTGTTGTGGAATAATCACTATGGAATCTTGGTTTGTGGCACTATTGTGCATTAACCATTAGTTGCAGTAGCATAAAAAGAGTATATCAGTAGTTTATGTAATAATCAATGGAATCTTATCATCTTATCACCTAGAATTATCCTCATATGTGCCACCCTCACTTTCTGTCTCTTCCTCATGGAAATTATTCTTGTTGTCATTGTTTTCCTTATTTCCATCTCCTTCACCATCTACAAGACTGTTGAATATTGGCTTGGATAATTTTGGTTCAACTTTTCCAAGAGTTGGCCATTTCCAGTGTGTCCATCATCCTTCAGTCTTGGCCAGATCTTTTTCTGCCTTCCATGCCACAAGTGCGTCCTGGTGCCCATGTCTTTGAGTATTATTTCTCTTGATATGTGATACTTCTGCCTGTTTCCATGCCACCAGTGCATCCATCCTTTTATCTTTCTGTTCTTGATATTTTTCCCATGCCTGTTCATCTGCAGCCACTTGGCTAATCAGGACTTACCCTCACATCATGGATAGATTACTGTCTGGAGAGTATTATGAATGGTTGTACACTATTGATGGCCAGGTCTTTCATGCTTAAAAAAATCAATTACATCCAGCACATGCTAATATGCTTGATTTCTTGTGCAATTTGGATAATAGCTTATAAACAGGTCATGATATCTACATACACAGTGTAGTAACACTTTGTCATAGCTATCCTTATGTTGTTTGACTACTCATACTGTGATTTTAGCTTAAATTATCAATGTTGTGGGTAGTTGATGCAAGTGCCAGTGCCAATACAAGTGCTGGTGGATCACTATAGGAGTAAAGGCTGCTTACCATGTCAACAAACTGGCAGCATTGCAATGCGCATATGGTGTCCTCATCTTTCAACCAGGATACATCTTGATATGCAATGTGCTTTATGGGTTCAAATTTTTCTTGTATGTTAGGAACTGTGAATTCGCCTAGCCTGGCCACACAGTAGAAGAGGACTACTGTGCAGGCATAGATGGCAGTATTGCAGGGGTCATTCACATTAAGGCCAGCTAGAATCATTGAGAGATCATGGATGGCAATGGGGGGTCATTTGGCCCATTTGGAGCTGCAAGGGGCTAGGTAGGTAGCACCTTGTATTGTGAGATGAAGTTCATCCTGGCAAATATTCCAGGGTTGACCATATAATAGATGCCAGGCTTTTATACCTGCCACATAATTTGCCAGGGCTGATCCAGAGATATTTCCAGCACAGCTAGAAAGGAAAGCCAGTAGTATTGTGTCCAATGTCAGACAATGCTCCTGCTCTGGGATGGATCTGTTGAGGTCACAGTAGACATGGAATACCAGTAGGGCATTGCTATAGAGGATTTTGGTGCTCTCTGCCCAAGAGGCACCAATGACTTCTAAAATGCAATCTGGGGCATTGTTGAGCTCTGCCACAGGGGTGGATTGGTTGGCTGATTTCTTGGAGGGGGTGGAGGGAGTTCATAAGTGCAATCCATCCTTGGCCAGATGGTGGGAGCAGTAGGAGGAAGGAAAAGGATGAAGATCTGTTGAATATGGCCATGGCTTTGATGGCACAAAGTGTGAGCTGCCCACATTGGCTTGGGTGGATAATAGGGAGTCAAACTATGCAGAGCTAGAGTTGATTGTCTTGGAGGATACTTAGGACCAGCTCATCCTCAAGCTGGGTCTCTGCTCTGGTTCTCTTACAGTAGATGCTTCCTGTTGAAGGCACTTATTATTGAAGATTCTGGCTGCACTGATGGAATATCACCCTTCTCTGAGGTCTCTGAGTTCCTGGGCTGAGAGGGGGTCAGTGGCATCTATCATCATCCATGAGGAAATCCCTAAGATACTCAGATAATGGGATGGTTGGGAGTAGAAGGCTTTCTGGTCTGTAAATACCTCTAGATGGGCCATCTGCTGGGTTATCTGTGCTGGGGATACCCCACATTGCAATACTGTGTATATGAAGGGCTGAGTTGAACAAAGAATGGATATGTTTGAACATGGTGTTGACTACCCTGTTGCAATGTCTGCTGGTGCACCATCCTTTAATGATGCCTGTGTTGTCTCCATATAGGATGACATGGTTCATATTGGATAGGAGGGCATTGAGAGTGTGGATAAAGAGCTCAAATGCAATGGCCTCTGCCCATCCAATATCTTTGGGTTCATGTAGAGACTGCCATCTTGTTCAAAGATACCAGGTACACTACTAGTTTCCAATGGTGATGCTGACTCCAACACCAGAATTGGCATCTAAGAAGGCTATGAGGTCAAGAAAGGTGGATAGGGAGTAGATTGAGCAGATGATGGTCCTGCTATGCAACTTGTTGATCCACCAGCATAGATCTTCATCGAGGTTTTTATTAGAGTAGTGGGGATTGAAAGGCTGCTTGGCACCAGTTGCCAGTATACGTTCTAGCCCAAGAAGAGAAGCCCAGCCCTGAGGCAGGATGGATGCCGCATGTAGCAGTTTATTGTAAAGTTCTTGCATGTGTTTAAGGGCATGCATTTGTCTTGCTCACCACTTGATGATTTCATTGGTGTATTTGTCTGTTTTGGTGGGGCTAAGGGTTACTGTGCACTGATCCAAATTCCATACAAAACCTATATAGGTGGTGAATGATGCAAAAGGTTGGTCTTTGGATGTTTTTCAAGGGATGCCGAGGTTATGAGAGATCTTGTCTATGTTCAGAATGTTGTACATAAAAGATGCATCCATTTTTGAATGAGGGGAGCTGCAGGATAGGTCTTGGATGGGAGAAGTGCAGCTTTCATTGAATTCTTCTGTAAAGCCATTTGGGTGTTCCATGCCACTATATCATATTCTTGATTTTGTGTCTTATCCCAGAGTCCACAATATCCATTTGCCATTATTGCCTGGCAGCATTTTATTGGTGGAGTTGAGTACAGGGAATGTGGAAGAATAAGTGGTCATCAACTCATTTGTCAAGTGGGCCAATGCCTTTGGCATATAGTATTTCTGTGCCTGTGTCAGCTACTTGCCCATAAGCACCACAAGATGGTGATGTCCTGAAGGTAACACATGTGTTAATAGCATGCTGTTGTGTCCGAAATGTGCACTACTACCACTGGCCATTATGATTTGTGTAATGGTATTGTTCTATATGCTTCTGCTATATTGTATATGGCTGCCTGTAATCCTGGGAATAGGCATAATGTCAGCTGGTAGACAGTTGAGAATTTTCCCAAGGTGCAAGGGGAGAGTTCTGTTGTAATGGTATCATTGACAGATATGAAATCAAGAGGGTGTCTCAATGGGGAATGAGAAGTTTTGCACTAAGTGGAATTTACCTGATTTATGGTGTTTGGATATTAGCGATAGAGGGAAGGATTGGAATAGGCCTATTGGGGCTTCTATTGCCAAGAAGAATAGAGGTCCCACATAGCAATCTTTAGTTAATTTTTTATTTACAATGATATTGAGCTTGGATTTGTAAATGACAAGGGAGGTACCATTCAGAGGGGTTTGTATATAGGAAAGCAGGAGAGTATCCTACAATAAAACCTTTGCACAAACCAGATGGGATGGATGAAAACCAACTAATTAGTCCAGTCTGCTGCAGTTCCATCTCCCAGGCATCTGTCCTAGGGTTTGTGGCTGCTACTTTCTGTGCTCAAGGCCCTGTGCTAGCTCCATGTTTTTTGTGACATTTGCTTTCACACTGCCATATGCAGCATAGGATAGCTCCTAATTCTTGACTTGCCAGTATTTTATTGAGGTGTTCAATGAAGGCATCAAATTAGTCTTTCCATATCCACTTGGCTGCACATAAAATGACCAGCATGGAGTGTTTGTACCTTCTGAGACAGACTGTGCAGACAAGGGGGCTGTTGTTTGGAAGGGAGGGGGCTTCATGTGCAGTATGGCTCCAGAAAGAGGTGGGTCATTGGAAGTCTGCACAAAAAGATCAGGGGCATTTGAGCAGCCTGGTGTCTGCATGCTCTCTGGATGGAGGGGATAAGGGCCATTTGAATAGGCTGGCTGATGAAGGATATATGGGTTTAGTGGCATTGGGCATGTAGGCCTGGCTCAGTAAGGATAAATAGCAGTCATTGACCTGAGGTTGTATATCTATGGTTGTTGGCATGTATGTAGACAGAATTATGACACATCAAGATGGAGTAGTTGTTGTACCCCCAATGTATAGTTAGGGGTGATGTGCAGGTATGTGTATAGAGTTGTAGTAAGATTGTTTGGCTGTGGGGATGCCAATTTATGAGGAGTTGTTCACATCCTGATGATGGTCCACATGGGAATAGTGCCTGTGTCCCAATGGTAGTCTGCATGGGAGTAGCACCCACATGTGGCATCAGGATGGGGTGGGTAGCGAGTATAAAGGTGGAGAAGGAAGGGGGTAAGATGGGTGTGAAAATCAGTTAAAATCAGCTGACTTTATTGCAGGTGTATAGGAAAAAACAGACTGCTTTAACCACCTTGATTTTGGTGGCATATGTATTGTTAAATAGTTCCTGGTGGTAATCATTGAGGTATCCTGCTTGTAGGGATAGTAAGCAGAAGGTGTCTGGTGTTCTGAGCATCTTGGGCCAGTCTCTGCATTTTTCCTTGATTGTGGTATTTGCTTGGGTCATGTCTCCAGTCATGGCCTTCTACAATATGGCTAGCCAGATATGTCTGATCATGTTGAGCTGCTCTGTCAGCCAGTCTTGTTGTTTCATGGTATTGAGCATCCTGTAGTTTGCTTGGCCAAATTCCTCCCAGGAGAGCAACTTGTCTTTGATTTTATGCTTCTTTGCTTTGATGGAAGTGCTGGTTTAGAAGGCAGGGCCTTTGTCTGTCTGAATGAGCTCCTTAAAGGATGGGTGGATGGACATCATTCCCTGGCTAGAGGCTTACTGCATGGGCACCCATTAGTGCTCCCAGAGACTGATTGGACACCATTTCCTGGCTAGAGGCCCACTATGTGGGCACTCATCAGCATTCCCAGAGGTTGGACAGGTAAACACTGTCCCCTGGCTAGAGGCCCACCAAATGAGCACATATTATCATTCCCAAAGACTGGATGGAGATGGATGCTGTTCCCTAATCAGAGGGCCCAGTATGCAAGCACCTGCTAGCACTACCCAAAGCATCAGCAGGTTGTGAATGGGGGTGTGGAAGTGATGGGAAACAAAGAGGTACATAGTGCACCCTATACTCACATGCCATGGTTTGGCTCATTGTGAGTAGAGTATGGGGGTAGGGGGAATGAATAGGTGCATGCACCCTATCCTCAAGTACCACTATTTGGCTCGCCATAGACAGGGGTGTGGGGATGAAGGGGAACAAATAGGTGCATGCACCCTGTTCTTGCATGCTGCAGTTTGGCTCATTGTGGGTGAAGTGTAGGGGTGAAGGGAGATAAATATATACATGCATCCTGTCCTCGCATGCCACAGTTTGGCTTGTTGTGGGCAGGATATGGGGGTGGGGGGAAATGAATGGGTATGTGCATTCTGTCCTCACATGCCATGGTTCAGCCCATTGTGGGTGGGGTGCAGGGGTAAAAGGAGATGAATAGGTATGTGCATCCCATCCTCATGTGCTGCAATTCACCTCATTGTGGACAGAGTGTGGGGGTGAAAGGAGACAAATAGGTATGTGCACCACATCCTTGCATGCCACAGTTTGCCTCATGTGGACAGGGTGCAGGAGTGATGGGAAAAGAGATATGTGGTGCACCCTGCCCTTACATGCTGCAGTTCAGCTCATTGTGCATGGAATGCAGGAGCGATGAAAAAAGAGGTATGTAGTGCAGCCTGCCCTTGCATACTGTGGTTCAGCTCATTGTGGACAGGGAGTGGGGGTGGGGGGAAATAAATAGGTACATGCACAACATTCTTATGTGCCATGATTCTGCTCATTGTGGACAAGGTGCAGGGGTGGGAGGAAATGAATAGGTATGTGCACCCCATTCTCACATGCCATAGTTCAGCTTATTGTGGATGGGGTGTGGGGGTGAAGGGAGACAAATAGGTATGGGCACTTCATCCTCACTTGCCATGGTTCAGCTCATTGTGGGTGGAGTATGAGGATAACAAAAAATGAATAGGTACATGAATTCTGTCCTTGCATGCCATGGTTCTGTTGCCGACCCAAATCCTAACAAAGGACGCGGTCGCACAAACACTAGGCTTGCTTATGAATAGAGACAAAAGATTATTGGGGAAACCCAACAAGAACTTGACTGGAGTTCTTGGGGCGTTG
>JBBPNO010000188.1:0-41859 GCA_038090915.1 Boletus eberwhitei
CTTTTTTTTTTTTTGTAAACCGATGCGCACGTGGACTGCGGACATAACAAAGGTCGAGTCATAGCGCGTCAGAATGACGTGCACGATCCACATCGAACGTCAAAAGAAAAAAAAAAAAAAAAAGGAAAAGAGAGGAGCCTCCTCGAAGCGCTCAATCATACCCCATCCATCATGTTTTCTCACCATGAACTGAGCCTGGCATCAGGGATGCGCGCGCGCGCTAGGTTCTCTTAGCCAGGTTTGTTCAAAGTGGATTAGGGTGGGTGGTGGTGGGTGGTGGTGGTGGTGGATATGAGATCAAAACATGCGTCGAACGGTGTGATGGATGAGGGCTGGTGGATAAGGCTCCGCTTGACCCGTTTTTGCACTGCGTGATGGCCAAGATTTGAAGAGTCGATCGTCTGATCGTGGAGAGCACAGCTAGGGACGAGACGTATCACGTCGTCACTTTGACGAGTTCAACAAGAAAAAAAAAAATTTATTGGTCCTGGTACTGGTTTGGATCCTCATGGACGGTACTGTAGGGACGATTATCATGATCTCGAGCCTGCCAAGTTAGGTAAACCCCTATTGTCCTAATTGTCTTTGGCTTTTTACTCGCCCGACTCGCGTGCGCTGGGTGGCGGGTATCTCCCAGGCGATATAGGTCGTATCCAGGAAATACACCGTCACTAGGAAGAAAGCGGGGGTGGGTTTAATAGACGCTGCCGAGTCGATCGTGAACCCACTTTTTATTTTATTTTTATTGTTCAGCTAACCTGATCAAGGTCGCCGTGTGGGGGGGCGTCGCCGTTGCCAAGTTCTTTATCTGCCATTGCGCAGCACGCGAGTGGATACGCCGCGTCAGCGAGCTCTCAAACGCCATTCGAGTCTCTTCCGACCGACCTTTGGCCGCAGCTGCTCTTCGCTCTACCGATCATCGCTACCGCTCGTGAGCGAAGGCGTCTGCGTGCCTTGCACTCACGGATTCGAACAGGCAAAAAAATAGCTTGCAAAACGTCGAGAGGGGTATGCTTTGAGCGTTTCCATGACGATCCAGACCGTCGCTCGAGTTATTCCAGAACCTCCATCGGAGAACAACCTTGGAAGCCCCCGCATATCTTTATTCTCTTCAAGCATGACACGGACGAGTAATTATAGATGTCGTGGGTTGGGTCCTGAGGCTCTGAAGATGAGAAAGTTCCTTGCAGACCGTGGCGTTACTGGGGACGTACCCTTTTACACTCGTCTGACTCTAAAGGCTTGTAAATCAACGCATGCCGTAGGTTTGTGCTGAGCATTTTCATCTGTTTTCAAAGTGGTGCACATAGTCGGTGGATAATATTCATGGTTCGTGTCCAGCACTCCAAAGTCCAGACGATCTGCAAATATCGTTGGTCAATACAACCTACTGTCCGAATATGGACACAAGGTTGACCTTGAGAGGAAAGGCGAACGTATCACAAAGGATCGGTGAAATGCAGGATAGCCTATAGGCTCGGGTCAGACACACCTTCATGGCATGTCGCCCAGCGTCCATCAACTTCTCACACGTTCGCATCGTGCGGCCGTCGCAAACCTTTGGTTCCCTTCCCTTGCTTCTGACGCTTCTGGAAGCATCCCTCAGGGGCCCGAGAAAACACATTCATGAACGTGTTGGTGGGTCAGCCCACGCGATCGATGGTGCTCGCCCCCCCTCTAGGTGTGATCAACTGCTGGAATTAATATGTGGCTCGATCGTGTACGTTTTGACGTACCGCTCTCACGATACGTCGTCTGTTTCGTGCATCGCCGCCGCCATTGTGATACCTGCGACTGCGTCCCTTCAGTCCACCACGGTATCGACAGGAGCGTACCCTGGCATGTCATATCCAAGAATGCTGAAGGACCCGTCCCGTCGACAATGTGGCTCGATGTGTGGAGAAGCGGAACTCCAGACCCAAAGCGCCCAAGCACCGTTTGCTACCGTTTCGAGTGTGTTGCAAAGAGGGCCTTTTCTATCCTTCTGACGCGCATTGCTCAAGTGGCAAGACGCCAATCGTGCATGTTACGGGCTGGATTCGGATGTATGCTTGGATGTACTGGCAGAGCTTAATTTTGTGATGCTCGAGAATGAGAGGCGAACAAAGGGTCGCAGCGTTACGAACCCACCTGGTAGAATGGGCGAAATCTAGTAGGGCCACAATCGTGGTCCTCAAGATTCAAGAAGACTCGTCATCTTCGCTCTGAGATGTCGTGATATGATATGATTGCGTGCCAACGGTTTTCCACCTTGCTGTGCTATCCCGCGAACAACCGGTTTGGTCCCTGGACTCGGAACCACTGGGCTGATCAAATGGTAAGTAGTCGGGACGGGTGGGATTCACTGGCCCGGGCGTGAGACCACTTCCGTGACGACTGGAACAGAAACTTGATATCAATATGGTCTAACATCGGGGATACCATGAGTCGCCTACATAGATTGGGACATCACAACACTGTGGATACCAGAACCACCTATTTTCAGCGGACCACTCAATGAATCGCTAGATTCAGTTACTTTTTCCACTGAAAATGTACCCCGTTATTTTCAGTGATCCACTGAATGCAAAATTTGCACAGATTCAAAGGAAAAAAATCAATGAAAATTTTAATGTCCTGTCCACTATCCGTGCTGATCTAGACACCTATTCGCTATGTGGATGAGTATCGAGTGTCTCTGATGTGTGCTTGCTAAGCATGAGCATCGAAACATGTGGACACGGGGGATTAATGGCTGACCCGAATGTTGAGGAGGTCACGAGATGATAGGGGGACTGTTGTAGCTTGCTAGAATGCACAATTTGCCCCAGCACTGTTCAAGGTTTGAGTGCCATCGTCATCATTGTTTGCCCACTCGCATGACTGAAACCAAGATGCCATGCCATCACGTTCTGTCAGCGCCGAGTCAGCCCAAATATTTGTCTGTGGCTGGAAGGAAAGATACTGGCATGTGATAAGCTTGAATGATGCATCCGATGACCCGATCTTGGCAGTCCATGATAATAGAAATACAAAGTCGTTATGCTTCGAGCTTCTAATGCTTGATGTAGTAGAAAGTGTTTGGATTAAGACATATCACAACAATGGGTTTATAAAGCCCCTCAATGTTTCGGTTTATGCTTCGAGCATCTAATGCTTACAGCAGTTTCCGAAAGTATTATAAGTGGGGCTCACGATGGCTATTTTGGGTATATTTTGGCACTATTTTGGCACTATTTTGGTGCTCTGCTCTGCCTATCTGACTGTGAAAGTGTGTTGTGGAATGCATGTAGCTAGTAGAGTTTGAACTATATGCCTGTTTTTCGCCCCCCACCTCGACACTCTGCAAGGCTGCAAGCCCTAATGAACAAGCCTATTGCAATGACTGAAAGGGCTCAAGCAAGCATTGAAATGCAAAGTACTGTAGCCCCTGCCCCTGTTGCAGCTGAATCCATGCTACCAGCAATCCAGGGAGTCAGCACATCACAGAAGAAACGGCATGGAAGGGGTGGCAAGACCACATCCACACCTGCACCCACACCATCCACATCTGCATCTGTGCTGGCCCCTCTGCCCGCCAAAAAGACACTGGCTGTCAATATTTCTTGGGATGGGAAATGCACAGATATGCTTGTTGAATGGATTACGTCTCACACTACTGATTGGCACATTTTGTTTCATGATTGTTCATCATCAGCATCAACAACGAAGCTCTCTCCTGATGATAGGGCATCTGGAAAAAACAAGAAGGGTGTTTCTGCCGCAATCATGAAGCACATATTTGAAAATGATTCTGATCATACCAGCACCTATAAGGAGGAGCTGGGGAGATATGTCACTTCTGTGATCAACCAGTTGGGCACTGTTACGGTTGAAGAAGGGGGGTACCAAATTTCCCTTAATTCTGACATTCCGACCCAGTCCCTATGGGACGACCTCTTCTTCGATGCGGGGGACTACTTCTCCGAAACCCCATTGACCCCCAACGCAGAAGGCAATGCCTTCTAAACCCCGACCATCAACACTGCCAACATGGCCGCGCAAGGCAGTGGACACCGGATTCCGGCTGCGCTTCATTTCTCCTTCTATTTCATACTACTGTATTTCATATCGGACAGCATCCCCTCGGCAGTGCTCTCTCGCACACTGCCTCGTAGTTTCTATTATCCCCCGATTCCATCTGAGATCCGATCTCCCCTTCCTATTTAGTATTTATGACTCGCCTGCCCTAAAGTACCAAAGTACTATAAATAGGGACGCTTCTTTCATGTAAAACCTTAACCTTGATATACATCATTCACCGTGTAAAGTCAATCACTATCAAAGTTCCGACTCGCTTCGATCTCACTAAGATCTGGAAGCCATCTCGTCTCTACTCTTGCTATTTGCAGTAATAGCAAGTGCGGTACTTTGTACCATCGCTCTTAGAAGGGCTCGCCCTCTATAAGCACGGTCGGCTCGCCGTTTGTCCAAGAAGCGCCAGCCCACGTTTCGGGCTTCTGCACAGAGCTACCTCTGCGGAGTAGCGACAAAGCCTTCCCTCGGCATATCGGAGTCGACGCCCTCCGGACCAAGATCTAATCGGGAAACAGGGAAGGTGGCCGGTTGTAGTTTAAACGGATTACACGGTCACGTGTCACGGATTACACGGTCACGTGTCACGGGTTACGCAGGTCGCGTAACAGCAATGGCACGGCTTGCCTTTTGCATCAGCTGTTTGACTTTTGGGTTTGCATGATATTTAGTCCATAGATTAATGAACTGCTTGAGTGAGTTAAGATAGAATGTGGAGGTAAATGATTTATATTTTTTTGATTGCTCCAAAAGTTCATTGATTGTTTCGAGAACTGGCTCAGTATTTGACTCTGTGACTTCATCATCACCCGTCGTGTCCAAGAACAAGGCAAGTGGGGAATTTGTTTTAGGGTCCTGACTTGCTGACTCGGTGTCAGCCTCTGAGTCATCAAGATGGATTGGCATGGTGACAGATTTGGAGGGCTCGGGTTTGTCGTCGCTCAGCATGGTATCTGACTCGGAGTTGCAAATGGGTCCATTAGACACAAGGACAGAGATGCTGGAACTCAGAGATATATTGGGACTTGGACTTGGAGAGACTTCAACTCAAAGGTGATTTGGGATTGATGGCTTCGGCTGAAAAAATGATGTGATTTTTTCATTATTCTTGGCAGCCTCGCGCAAATTGCGCTCTTGAAGATATTTTGAAGTACGTCCTGTACCTGTGTATGTTGGCATCAACCGTGTTGGCAACTTCATTAGAGGGGGGGTATTCTTTCATATTATAAACATGTTAACTCATTTATTGCTCTGAGCTGAATGTCAACAATACTTACGGGGTCATGAATAGCCATCCAAAACTGGTGTGCTGCCATTGCAGCCTGGCCTGCACACCTCTCAACATAATCATCTGTCTCTGAGTTGCTGGCAGCCTTGAACTTGCTGGCAATCATGTTTGTGAATTCATGACTGCCAGTTCATTGTCGCTTGCTGACAGTAATCTCAGCACTGGATCCCTTGTCATTATCACTATCCCCAACACCAGAGTCCTCTGAGGCAATGTCAGAGTTGTCCATTAGGCTGAAGGACATTCCATTATATGCCAGTGAGTCCAAGTCAGCATCAGAACCGACATCTGATTCCGACTCCAAGTTAGAGTCTGGCTGGTAATTTGGGTCAAGGGCAATATCTACTAGAAGATCAGGGATGAATCCACTGTCAAATGTGTTCACCTGAAAGGCTCGCTGCTGCTTGGCCTGCCTTTGGCGCTTTGTTGGGCGGGTCATGACATCTCTCAAAATAATTTTTGAGTGTAATCAGAAAAGTGAACCATTACATAATCAGGGGCTGTTTTTCAGAGAATGCAGATTTACGAAAATTTGGCCATGTTTTAGTCTAAATTTTCAATCCCAGATAACCTGGGTCGAAATTATACCCTCAGGAGAGGTGCCACCTTATGGTGACACACACTGTAGTGATGTGGTGCCAAAGTTTGCGAGCTGGGTGGCATCGGACCAAAACATGAGAGTGATGGCAAGAGTCTCATATGTGTCGCCTGCCTTTCTTGGAAGGTCATTGACTTCTGCATGGGCTTTTAGCATTTCTGGAGATGTATATACCTCCGAATAGACCCTAAGTTTGCGACTATCAGCCGAAGTCCAGTATTCTTCAAATGGGGTGACATGAAATAGCTTCGAGATCTCGTCACTTAAGACCAATTTGATGATGTCGACAAGCGAGCAATGAGTGACATTGACTGAAAATGTTGGGATTTGGGAATCATCCTCGGAGCTATATTCGACATTCTCCTTGAGCAAGGGAATAGTGACCTTGCTCTGCTTCCAACCATGCTTAGCTCGGAATGGATTACCCTCCTCATGAAGGTACTTTTGTATCTTTTTCCATTCCTTCTCATGCGAGAATTTTGAGACTGCAATGGAATCAAAAAGCGGGTCTTTGATGAATGTCCAGAGGTGATGTAGTTCAGCAATAGATTTCGTGTTTGAACCAGAATACTGCCAGCACATGAGTAAGCCGGCAGTGGGATTGCTAAATGCTGAGAATAGATTATCCTGCGTAATATCAGCAACCGGATATAGACTGCCAACCCGACTTGCAGCATGGGGAAGATCCTGCTCCAGCATTGGGGCTTCGACATGCGAGGCGATTGTGTGGTTTTCATCAAGATTCAGTGTTGGTTGTGATGGATATATGCGAAAGAGACCAAAGCTATTGGGCTCAGTTTGGTAACGAGCGATATTAGCTGGTTCTGGAGCATGAGCACTTGAAGGACGCAGACTGGACAGCATGGGGGCTTGTGGAGAAAGATCAATTGCTTCACCCGGCAAGTAGTCATTGTAGCGGGTGGGTAGACGAATAGATCGCCCTGAGCAACAAGAAGTTGTGGGCTGTGATGGGTTGGTATTGGTCTGGATATTGGATGGACCAGCCTGGGGCTCGTCATCAAGCTACATAATAGATATCAAATGGTTTTCAGGAACTATGGTGCGAATAGACATACCTCCATCAGCACTTGATTGTCATCATCATATGCAAGCTCTGGGCCAGGTAAGGAGGGAGAGGAAGGGCGTTGATCCAGGTCCGTGGTGGCGGTTCGACTGTCTGCCAGGGCAACATGAAGCTTGAACCTTGGCGCATGTCTGTTGGGACTAGAAGATTGCTGAGGGCTTGGACTGTGTAATGGAATAGATGGAAATGAGTCCCGATGACTGGACTTTTGCTTTTTCTTGTGACGATGGTCACTGCGGTGTTTCTTTGTGAGGTAGTTATGCCTGGAATATAAATCATCAATACCAGTTTTGTATGCTTTACACTGTGATTCGTGGGCACTCTGTGCTTTCACAACACTGAAGACCTTGCCACAGAGACACTGAAGAGCATCTGAGTCTTCCATGGCTCAGTGGAAGGAACAGACGCAGTGATCAACGCAAGGTTTCGAGTTAAAATAAGTTTCTATTTGCCATGGAGGTATGTACATCGTAATACCTACACTGCAAAGCTGATCTACCTGTCAAAGTTGCTTGGAATCAAGTTTACAAGCTTGGTTGATCAATAGACTTACTGGTTATTGTGCACAAGCATGGTGATGTGGTTAGTGTTGTGTGTGCACAAACCCAGGCTACAGCGCTCAGCCTCAGGTCAAATTAAGAAGGTGGTATTAGATAAGCAGTTATCTTTGATCTTTTGGCCGCATCGCTGCTTCCATCGGAATCCATCCCATCTTTCTACCACCATTTCGCGGCATCCCCCACTTTCAAGGGTGAACAACATGCGAAAGCAAGCTAGATTTCCTGAAGCTTCAGATAGTGATTCATCCAATTCCAAGTCATCAAGGACCAAAGATTCCGAATCCGAGTCAGTGAGGCCTCAGCATACTACAAAACGGAACAAGAAGCTTCCAAGAGGAAGTCCTCAGAAGACTAAAAAGAATAAACATCGCAGGTAAGTCAGCCTATAATCTACTTTATCTTACTGATTCACCATTGCAGGAGTTCTGCAGGTGTTCCACATGCCGAGGATGACTCCAATGCCTCAGACTCCGACAGCAAGCCTGAGGCCAATCCAAGATCAATAGAGAAGGAATACGCAGTCGCTGCTCGTGCAGTCGCCCGATACGTCGATCTTTTCTGTCACCCCCGCAAGGTTATCGAGTATATTATTCTTCTGAAAGAAGAAGAAGCAGTGAAGAAGGGCGACCTTGAGGAGTCCAAGGCTGAATGCAAGAGACATGAGGCACTCCTCCAAGTAATGTAAGTTGAATGTATGCACATATATCCAACAATGCAATATCTAAACTACTTTCTAGCCAACCTAAGCAATGAAATCATTACCAGCAAGCATACAACACATTTATCAACTTAGCTCCTGGCTTGAAGGAGCTCATTAACATTCCCAAGAAGCGTGATGAGCTTCGACACATCCTGGGTGGGGTAAGTGCACGCATATATGCACCTTTTTCATCTAATTCAATGCCTGCAGATGAAGAGGGTCATAGCAAATGTGTGATCCGATGATTGTGCAAGACTCAAGGAGCAAATCAGCCGTTATATTCCAGTGAACCCAGCAAAGGACATTGTTTCACCTCCCATCCACGATGGTCAGACCTCACGATCTCACCTAGGTTTCAACCATCTCATCCTTGCACAATTTCTCTGCCTGATCGAACATGCAAAGGACTATGATGACGACCATGATGGGTAGGAGAGTTGTCACCCATATCTGAACAATTTACTGACCTATCATAATAGCACTCATCAAAAACTGTTGAACGGGAAGATAAAGGTAACCTCGGATGCATTCCCAGCCTTCATATGGGCAGGTGAGCCCCCAGGAGTTGATTTTGATGACAACAGCATGCTTGAGGGCATGTTCGAGGGTTATTTTCTCTCGCGAGTAAGTCGTCAGTTCTATATATTATATCTCCCAACTCAAAGTGGCAACAGGTAATGCGTCACATCTTTCGGGGTGCATCTAGTGCCTTTGGAGAAGAGCCTACTGGCAGTCATTCATGCAATGCTGAACTACATGAGATGAACAAGGTCGTAGCTCCCAACATCGCATATGCATGCCTTCAGGTATGTACTATTGGGTTGGGTTGACTTTGACTTACATTGCATACGTTAGGCTCGGTTCAACATCAGCTCCAAGAATAGATGGTCAGAGAAGGATGGCGCATTCAACTATCGCAACTTTTACTATGCGGTATTAGACATAATCGAAAATTGCACAGACAAGGAATGGACGGATTCACTCCTTCGGTTCCATAACCAGTATGTTTCTTGACATCCTTTTGTGCTCACTCAATACCTGCCTCATTGATCACACAGTGTCGTCTTTGGGAATGAAAATGGGTGTGAGGATAGCGAGTCCAAGGGTGGTTCGGGCGAGAAGAGCAATGGCTCTGGTTCCTTCCTTGCAAGACTGCGTGCCCAAGGAGAATCGCATGCTAAGGAGAAGGCTAGTACTGAGGGAGGTGATCGCCACAGCCGCTCGCGCCAGCACAATAATACTTGGGCTGTTGATGACGATGCACAAGGACAAGCATGTGCTAAGGAGAAGGCTAGCACTGAGGTAGGCGATGGGGATGCTGACAATGATGTCGACAGCGACCCAGGTGGTTTTAATGATCATACTCGTGGCGATAACAATGCTCGCATTGTTGCCATGACTACTGTTAGAAACACAGGCACTTCAGCTTTCAGAACTCCTGTTCAAGCTCGCTTTCCTCCATGTTTCTCCACTCTACCAGCCAGTACTACACCATTGGGCCCATCTCAATCTGCTTGTGCCACAAGGAATGGACTCGAATCCACCACTACTCCTTCCCATACTAGAAGGAGCGACCTGGGGTTTGGAGGAGAAACAACATCAAGCCTGCTCACTGGATCGGATGAATGGTCTCAGGCTATCGCTCGTAGGGCCCAAGACAAAGGTAAAGGCATGGTGACCCAATTGTAGTCTTCTCGGAAATGTCACTGAATGTGATCACTACAGGTGAAGAGTGGTCTAAGCTCGCTCCTACTCTGGCCCGAGGTAAAGGAAAACGCAAGGCCCATGTGGTATCCTCCTCAGACGAAGAAGCCCCCGCTCAGGTGGCTGAAAAGCCGAAGAAGGCACCGAGGAGGCAAAAGACCCGCAAGTAATATGCGTTGATGTTCAGCCTAAGCGTCAGTATCGCCCGCCTCATTCACCCCTGCTTTGCCTTCTTGTCACAATCACTCAGTTCTCGTGTGCCCCATTTCACTTTCTTGTCACAATCACCCGGTTCTCGTTTGCCCCTGCTTCGTCTTCTTGTTGCAATCACCTGCCGGTTCTCATTCGTCTTTCCTACTGGCAGTTCCAACTACCAAGTCCCTGCTCATCTGCTGCTCTATAGTTTCTCTTGTCATCTTTGGTCCCGAATGAACTCAATCATGCCCCGATCGCGCCCACAATAACCTGTCATTGAAATCCATATCATTTCGCACTGCAATTCCTGTGACAATAGACCCAATGTTGTAGACATGGACAGTTCATAGAATGTGTGTATACCAGCTGTACCAAATACAATGCATAGTGTTGTCATGTTATATCCTATTGCGAGCTAACGTCTAAGTTCGAGTTGCATATCTGGCTCATCATATAGTGTCAAAACGATCTCTCTGCGTCTGAAAAAACGATTGTTGGTCTGGTTAGACATGTCTCAGTGGAAATGACATACCAGACCGGAATGCATGGAAGATGATCTCAGCAGTTCTGAACATATCTTCGCTTACCAACTTTCTGTGACATTTGTGATGTTGCAACTCATGCTGATCTTGTGCTGTCAGGTTCATCAGATGCACTGTGTATAATGCCATTGGGTCTTGTTGCATCACTTGTGAACCCGATATTTGATACGATGTTGAAGTGAAACCTACCTACAAGTGAATACTGTCTGCAGTACAAGGAAACAATGCCACCACTCACCATGATATCCCTTTCTCTCTTCTGCATTATTGATTGACAATGTATGTCTATGAACAACAATGTTAGCTTTTGGATCATGCTCAACCATCAAGCTTCAAGAATGGCTGGAGATGCACAAATATGCGATCTCTACAGACAAATCATTCACATGTTTGATCAGCTTCATTCTCAACTTGTCCTGTTCTTCTTCCGCCCTCCTTGCATGTCGTGCCCGATCCCCTCCACACAGTCCTCAATTTGTATCTTGTGCACTGCTGGCATGAGTGTCTTTAACATCTTCTTGAGGTTAACCTCCAAGAACCCAAATGCTTTATTTTTTGCCCTATCCGCTAACACTGGGAGATGTAGAAAATGTTGCACATGCCACTCCTCATCCTGTCCCAACTGGCTCAAAAACTGACTGTCAGAGATCTGCATTGCTGTCTCTGTCACCCACGAACGGGTTTGTCCATCCTGCCATCCACTTCACTCCCCTGAGTCCCTCTGAAAAAATGTCTTAGATAGCCACAAGAACTTGAACAGGTTCAAACGCAATCCCATGTTGTTCTGCTTGTAGCCACCACCACCAGGCCTGTTTCTCCCTTTCACATTTGCCTTGATCTGTTCCATGTCCCCACTAATATGGCATTCAAGATCTGCAGACGTGTCTGCTCATCCTGCATCCTCAAGAGCGGAATCAGTTCCCTGAACAGACAGATGTGTTTCATGGCATTTCTTGGCATTTCGAAAATCTTGGTCGGAGATATTTAGCTCTGTCGTTTGCTTTCGGATAGAGCGTTGGGATCTTGAAGAGGGGTTCTGAAGTGACATGGATCAACATATATTGATGACAATCGTCGAAGCAAACCTGGATATTTGATAGACTTCTCTCCTTGATCTCCATGATAAGCGAGCGCCCCTCGATTAAAGCAGCTAACATTTCCCAGATTAAGTAGATGAACAATGCAAATCAGAATGTGCCGTACTCACGGATACAATCCCAACACTTCGTCTAGCATCGCCTCGAACAATGACCTTCGGAGCGCGGGTAGCTGCGTTTTCAATCTTGCTGACATAATCTCTCTCTCGTTCCGAATAACGTCGGAGTCAAATTCCCATTTCCTGCATGGCTTTTGAATCGCCTCTCGAGTCCGGAGCGAACCAAGATTTGTATGGCTTTGGCGTCCAACCTTCAGTCCAGACAGAAGCGGTCGGATGTCCTGTCGACCCCATAAAGACAAGTTGTCAAAGGAGTGCATTCACAAAATTGCTTCCAGTTGCATCGCTGAGATCGAATCTCCCCTGAAAACCTGCTGCGCAACCATCGCCTCTCGATGTTCCACTGTCATGAATCCTTGGGTCGTCTCTCCAAACAGTAAGGACGGTGTGATCGGTGCAGGTTTCGCCGAATCCGGATCTTCGGGAGGTGCTTCTGGAAGCACAATCGCCGGCGAGATAGCCTAGAAAATGCCCAGTGTGTCATTCGAGATGACACCAGTACACACGATCCGGACGAACTGACTTTGAAGCCCTCGCGGACAATCACGGACTCTTCCTGTTCGCTAGTCTGTGCGACTACAAAGGTGAACGCTCGGTCTGACTTGTCTCGGTCGATTTCGAAGATATTGTCACCACCGTCGCCACTGCTATCTTCCTCACTCCAAAGGATGGTTTGCGCGTGTTCGGGTGAGATCAGAGACACGAGTTGATCATACATTTTCGTCAGGTACCTGTACCATGTACGACATGGATTCGGACGTTGGTCGTCTCGGATGGGATCAATATGAACGAACCTCATAAATGTGATGCGATTGCGACGAGCGGAATCTGCCGCGCAGTCGTCCCAAGCTGTTTGCTCGGGCCAGTATAGAATGAATATTTGATGAGAACCCACGGTTTGCCCTTGGTGTTGTAATGATGTACTGTAAAGCCCGAACGGAGAGCCGGTCGTGTGCATTCATATGTGTCGGAATCGATGAGAAGCTGTGTCGCACTATGGAAACAGTGTCAATATTTATTACATAGAATGAACAAGACATAGACATACATGATTTTGGTGATGGCGCCAAGCTGTGATAGAAATCGGACAAGTTCCACTTCGCTACCGTAGACTCCGTGTCGACAGGTTTTATGGCATACTTATCGAGGGCCCTGAAATTGACTCTGGTCATTGATACGTACTGTATGTACCCGGACAAACATTATTTATGAATGCCTCGAGCGACTTTTGGGATATGATAATCTTATCGACTAATACCAGATCAACAATGAGAACCAGCGCGCCGGTCTGAGTGGAATACTCACCGAGACCACCACTACCCTGCTCCGAGATAAGATCGAGGATGCGATACATGCCTTTGATGGAATGGGCCAGGTACAATTCATCACGTTGGTGAGCCTGAGGTGGAGCGTATATATCCATCTTCCAATCCACGATCGATCTTGAGATGCTATCAGGATGGGTCAAGTTGAATGAACACACCTGATTATCTGATAAGTTTCCCTCATCTGCGGATTATCCATCAGAGCCAGTAACATTCGTAGGAGGGTGTGTGTCGTTCGATATCAGCGGAGGAGAAGACATCAACTCAGAAGCGGGCTCGAATGCAAAGTATGTGTCCGAGTCGAAAGGGGGGGGGGGGGGTCGGGCACCTTGCCAAACGTGAGGTGGGACGTGATGAGAACTTCGGTGGCGGGAGACGACTTCCTCCTTGTCCAAAGGGTCTAAAAGCGCCACCTGTCTCAGTTTCTGTGACAGGCTAATTGGCACGAGGCACACCTTCCGCTTTTTGTTTTTCCTTGTTCAAGAGCTTGCTGGGAACATAGGCATCATCGTCGCCGGAAAGGTTGGGAGGTTTATAGGGTAGATCCATTGTGAGCCACCACCAGCCCCGCAGTGAGTTGGGATATCTGGTCTTAGCCTTAAAAGAGGGTCACCACGAGGTCGGTCGATGATATGGCATGCCGTAGCACGCCAGTATTACTACCTGAAAGATGCCGTTCCTAGTAAGGCTTATTAGCACCAGTCGGGAACGCTCAGGTGCAACCTGGTCTGACCAACAGAGGGTTCCAGGAACAATTTGTTATGTTCACCATGTAGTGTACTAAAACTGTGCCGGGCGCAGTGGTATGCATAGTATTAGTAGTACATATCGAGCCACAACATCACGGGGAACGATCCGGCAAGAGACGACAGACTTCAGATATCCCTGACCTGTTCCTCCAAATACTCCCACAACTTCTTCCCAATCTCGGGATCCTGCGTATCGGCGTGGGGCGTACCGATGCGTGCCCACGGAATGAGGTACTACAGAACAACATGGTGCGGTCATTATCGAGGACGCGGGGCACGTCGTGAGCACACGTACCTTGCCATTCAGAGACCTGCCGTCGGCCACCGTTCCTGCGTATAGCTGGGTGACAGCTCCATATGACACCGGACGAAGGAAGGCGGTCTGTGGAGTGAGCCGCTGTCAGACAAAACACCGAGACACCACCACGGGGCTTGAAAGACGCATACCGTGAACATCTTGACAACAACACCCGAATGCCGCTGCAGATCAGTCTTGATACCCCCTATTGAGTGCACGTGTGAGCGATGTGATAGTTACCCGGCCGAGCTGAGCTTAGATGCATGTACACTGACCTGGGTTCAACGAAGTCGAGACAATGCCTTGGTCTCCGTACCGCCGAGTCAGCTCAGCAGCGAAGACGATATTCCCCTAACGATACGATGAGTGGAATTGAACCAAATAACATCGTTGGAGTGACCTCACCGTCTTACTCTGCCCGTACAGTTTCCATTTCCCGGCTTTTCTACGCGCTGGACCGTCTTTTATAGTGTCGTACTCGAGACTGCCTAACCAGTGACCGTTAGACGAGATATTGACGACCCTGGCTATACCATCTGGTGCTGATTTTGCGGTGGAGAGTAGGATAGGAAGCACGAGTTTGGTAAAGTAGAAATGGCCGAGGACATTGGTACCGAATTGAAGGTCATACCCATCATCCGTGAGCAAATCTATGGGAGGAATCATCACACCGCTGATCCGGCAGCGCATGTCAGCAAAGCCTGACAAAAAATCACTGGGAACTTGGGCTTACGCATTGTTAAACAGAACGTTCAGTTGTGTCTCCTTTCTATTTACTAAGTATTCACTTCTGCCAACTACCGTGAAAGGGATGGAAGCCTTACGAATTAAACTCCTGCGCCGCTGCCTTGACGCTCTTCAGGTTTGCAAGGTTCAGAACCAGGAGGTTGGCATCTTTGCCAGTAATGTCCTTGAGTTCATTGAGGGTCGTTTCACCTTTGGATTGATCACGGGCAGTGATCCAAACTTTGGCATTCTTGGTTAACAACACCTAGAAGATTGGTTCGTTCAGTGTGAAGCATGTAGAGAGCAAGCTTGGAACTGATACTTACCCTGGCAGTCTCTTTGCCGATACCAGCCGTGCCACCGGTGACAAGGACGACCTTGCCGGACATGTCTGGTACGTCCGCGGCTGTGAAGCTGGGAGCACCAGGCCAGATGTTTTCATCGATGATGGAGAATAACACTTCCATGTTGGACACGTTATCAAGTGGGAGGGGATGGAATCACAAAGACTGAGAGACAGAATATCTAGTAGCCTGGTCGCTTGCCAGGCGAGACACTGACAGATGTCACTTCTGACAGAAGACTCCGCAATCCCATCCTGCCGCGAACACAGAGGATGACGAAGTTGAAGAAGCCGGAGAAGAGCGGACACATCCGAAATGAGAGTGCCAGGATGCCCGAGCTTGCTCGCCGAGATAGCCACTTCACACCACTTGTCTTGTTGTTTGTGTTTCCTGTAGCTTGCGTTATTATGTAAGCAAATTTACAGTAAAGCGGCTGGCCCATCTAGTCTGAGGTGGCCCTATCAGAGTCATCAAAATTATACTCTACCCGTCCGACCAATGAGATTGTCGACCCACGTCGACCTAACTCCCCGGCTCCCTCATCTAGTAACACCCCATCCTCGCAGTCGTCCGCATATCCTATTCAATTCGTGATCGTGACTGAAACGCGAAGCGATCTATCACGAAAACACTCACCTCGGGTACTAGCACAGATGCAGCAACCAACTCGTCAGTAATATCCTCAAAAATCAACCAACCCGGACCCGTCGGAGTTCTTGGCTTCCCTCTGCACCGTCAGAGAAGTGCCATGCATTTCTCAAAGAGGTATCCGATGCTGACAGTGCAAAAAACGTTATGTGGAGGTCTGGTCTGGCGCTGAGCTTGAGGCATCATTGGAAGTCACGAAGAACATGGGCAGTTCCACACAGATGGTATCTCGATTTTCGCCCTTATGTGCGGACTTCTTTCACCCTCTTAGATTTCTTTACTTACTTAAACCGTTCCCTTTCAGTCCATCCGAAACCGAAACTAACCCGAGAAACAGGAAGATGATCCATACCCAAAATTCCGAATCGTTCCTCATTTTGGCGTGCAATTATATACCAAGAACGACCCGCTCTCTTCGTGTTCCGTTGGCGGTCCCCGAATAATGTGTCGCATGGTGGCAGCGACACGACACTAGCTGCATGTTGTCGCTTGACCAACCCCCCAATATTCCTGTCCTATCGGCCGGGCAACTTTCGTTACAGAGACACGTCTCTATGCCACCGGATACGAGCAAAAACCGGTGATGGAAAGCTGTTGGCGTCAAAGGATGTTTCGATCGACCAGCCAGAATATGGGAACTCGCCAGCACCCCGACGTGTTCAGCGCGGCAGTCATGCGCAACCCCGTCATATCCGCTGGCGAGCTCTGCGCTTCCGACATCTCAGACTGATCGTTCCCGTTTGAAGCCGGTACGTATGTCACCCCGGATAGCTTCGCCCCACTCTATGCTGCCTCGCCGATCACACACGTGGATCGTGTGAAGACGCCGGTGTTGATATTATTGGGTGAGGACGATCTCCGCGTGCCCCCGACGCAAGGAAGGGGGTATTATCGTGCATTGAAGGGAAGAGGATGGGTGGTGGAGATGTTGGTGTTCCCAAAAGAAACACATCCGATCGACGGCGTGGAGGCCGCAAGGGTGTCGTCTGAGGCTGGGTGGGACTAGTTTCGGGCGTTTTGCTACGCAGAAAAGTGAAACTTAGGGACGAGGTACTACAGTGGTTACATATCGATGCGAGTGGGATTGTACACCGAACGAAAGAAATCAGGATAACGCGATCATGCACGATTGTTCGCTTTTCGGAACAGTGCGTTCTCCGCCTTGACTTTGGCATGTTGCCCATGCTAGTGTTCTTGAGGCTTGGCAAGCCTCGGATGAATTTATACAACTTGTGGTCATCAACATGGGTAAATTGACGATGTTTTGGGCGCTTGAATCACGCACCAGACCTATATCTTCGGCTCGGAAGTTTTTTCCAGGTGATGTTCTTCAAGGTTTGAAAGATTGCCGCAAAAGGCTAGGCGACATGTATGGTTGCCGCGCTGGCTCATGATCAACGTTAACTTGTCAACTGCCAAATGAAACGTTGTGCCCTCAGAGTCAGACATTTACAACTCAGTGCCAGCGAACAAAAACAACTCACGTGCCTGCCCAGTGCCCACTGGCAACGTCTTCATCCCACGTCGTCTCTAGCAATTTCTCTGACATCTGAATCTCAGCCTCGAGGAAGTTAAAGCTGGTAGAAGAGGTGTCTTTTGTCCGAGAAACAGGCCATGCACTCCAAGTTTCCGAGTCCTTGGCCCAGATTCCAATAGATGCGCGTTGATGCTGTCAGTCGGGACACTCACAAGCCCTGGTCACCGCTCCCCGTGTCCGCTGGTCCGACGTTGGGGGAAACAGGCTTCGTGAGTCGCAATTTGGGAAGGTGAGCGGCCTGCTACTGCTAGGGAGTCGGGGCCTCCAATGATGACGAAGTGTTGCGTGGCGTCAATGAGTCATGTGGTGACCGTGACTCCGGTTCAACGGGGCAAAGGAGTGAACTGCAGTACCAACGTTGGGTGGATCACATACATACAACAGAGGAGTACAAGAGACTTGGACGGTGATCCATGACCGTCGTGACTCTAATGTCATCTGCAGACGACCCCCCAGCCCGAGAACGCAAAGGCAGGGCTCGATGGAATAATACGGCACTCGGGGGGGGATCATCGGAAAGGCGGAAGACCAGAAGGAATCAAGAGGATCTTTTGAGGTGCCTTTTCCCGCTCGATGTGACCCTGATTGGCATGTGTCCGCTGATTTCACGATCGCATCTTCATTCTGGATTGCGCGAGGCATTATCGCCACCCACTGGTTGTTGCGAACGTTCGCCCACGTACAACCCTTTTGGATGGGTATGTACGTCAATCTATCAACGTGGCTGTGTGCGGTACGACACGTTCAAGAAGTATCACAGTCTGGAGCAATCTGGCCGCTACGAAGAGTCAACGTGGTGATCAACGGACACCTGAAACAGGGCAGACATACCATCGGGACGTTTTCGTGAACATATCGCCCTTTAGCGAATCATAGCCAAAACTTTGAGTTTCGTCGTTCGGCGAGCCAGGAGGGAGTTCACCCTCGAATAGCGAAAGCGGCACCCTCACTGGGTTCTCGACGAAATCTGTTCTTGAAATTATCTCGAATATTTTTGCGTGCTAAATCGGACCCTGTTTCAGGTGTGATCTGGGCGCAGAAGCTGCTGGAAAGATAACGTATGATCCGGATGATTTGCAAAGATGAGGGATCTGGTGATGGTTAGTCATTGGCAATTGGCGTGACACTCACGGATGTTTTTCATGGTGGGGTATAAGAAGGGTTACGGGCACCCTGTGTGGAGTTCAACAACTCCTCAGAACCTGACAACTATCCCCCGAAATGCAGACCGTACGCCAACGTTTCGATCCCTTGGGTATATCACTCACAGTGCTTTCTATAGGTGAACGCTACCTTTGTGAACCAAGCCGGCACCTGCGGCGAGAGTAAATGCAACTGTGGCGATGCGTAAGTTGCATTTGCTCTTATGTCGTTGGATGAATGAATGTACTGATGATCAAATGGTTTTGCAGATGCCAGTGTAAACCTGGCCAATGCAAGTGCTAAATCATTGACCGCAGAGTTCGTGATGCTCGCCTGTGGACTCTAACACGTACCACCAATTGTTGCGCAAATCTGATGCCTCTGTATGGACGAAACCTCCACCGTCTATTTTGGAATACAGATCGGGATAGTTGGTGATACCAAGTAACATGACGTTCGACGTGATTCAAATCTCTTGTGCGTGTTCGATCTGCGCGACCGTGGTGCGATCGAGTTCGACCGCTCGTGGTGCAAGCAGTGTCACGTTGGCGGTCCCAACATGAACATGTAACTATCCTCCCCAAGATCGTCCTTATCAAGGATGGACTCTGCTACAAGCGGGTTGGTCGCTGGGGGCATTTCAGTGGGCCGTCATTGAATATTGAGGGTGCGTCTCGGCCTGTCGGCAAAACCCACACACAAAGCCTCGTAGTCAGATATCCGATCGAGTGACAACTTGAATGCGCGACTGCGCGCCGACAACTCACCGAACTCGGTTGGACGGTCAATAGATAAAGTTGGGCATGAACAAATTGATTTCATGATCCGGACGACCTTTTGGGACTGCGGTCGGAACTCGGTAGGCGTGCGAGGGAGGTTGCTGCGGACAAGGAAGAGGAAGATAAGGGCCAGAGTCTCGATGTCATCCCGGGGTGCAAGATCTATGAGGTTACCGATAGACTGAGCGCGCGCGATGCTATGGCGGGAATGCTGACCTCGTGGACGAGTAGAGCGATCTGACCATGTGTCGATACAGCTCGAACAACGCACGACCCACTCGAACAAAGTCTTCGATTAAAACGTACGCTGTCTGAGGAAAAAGTTTGGAGATGGGCCAGAGCCGACGAGTTTGTGGAGTCGTGATTCAGACGTTGAGCGTCATGGGAGTCGGCCCGTCGTCAATTTCGAAAAGCTACCGCGCTCACGGCACATGTTTGACATTGACAGCAGCGTACTGTACACATACGATCAGGGCTGGCGCCTGTAGCGGATGTAGTTGTGTGAGACTCAACAGTATAAGACCTCGTTGTCGTCGCCGTGCACAGCGACGAGCATTCTTTCACCAGCACCACCATCACCATCACCTCGTGATGGTCCACCGCGCGCCTGACTCGCGGCTGTTGACGAACCTCATCGCCTACGAGAAAGAGTACACTAAACACCTCGCCAGTCTTTTCCCGCTCTCCCATTCTGCACTCGCTTCCCTCTCAGCCTATGCCGCCGCCTCTCCTTTGCAACCCTCCTCCCCCGCCCAGTCCATCGCTGCCGTCGTCGATGTGCTCGCCAGTGCCGACAACGCTCTCCAGCGGTACAACCAGGCGGTAGAGACCTGGCGCGAACAGCTTGCCTCCCTCAAGGACCTCGAGGACGACCTCACCGCCGTCCTCCGGGACCGCGACATCCTGTGGGTATTCTCTCACCCCTGTCCTCGTCTCCGCACCTACACTCACTCCCACCCAGCGTAACCCGTCTCATCAAAGCCTCCAAATCCACTCGCGACACTCATCGTTCGTCCCGGTTGATCACCCCCTTGACAGGCCTCGGCTCTGTCTCCCTCTCCTCGCTCCCCTCGACCAACTCGACTACCACCGGCTCCGGCTCCGGCCCTGCCAGCACCAACTCTAAACTCGCTCAAGCCCAATCTGAACTCCAAGCCTGTGAAGCCCATCTCGTCGCCAAGGAACGTGAACTCGACGCCCGTCGGGTCAGCATCGCACGGGAGGGTTTGGGTGCGCGATGTCGTGCGCTCATCGATTGTGGGTGGGTTTGGGGCGAGATGGGGAAACAGGGATTGAAGGCGTTGCAGGCGCTCAGTACCAATGGTGTGGCATCGAGTGGTCTCACGGGTAAGTGCTCTCGGCGTGTGCTATATCCGAATCTAACGGTGATTTTCCCCAGCGATCCCACCTCATCTCGGTCTCAATCCTAACACGTACCCATCCGACAGCTCTTCGCTCACCCCTTCCCAAAGCGCCTCTCAAACTGCAGCTCGATCCGTCGAGACGAGCCACGAGGGGGCGGCCTCCAAACAACACGGGCACACTACCGAGCCCGAGGCGGAGCTGGAGACCAAATCCAAAACCCCCACTGGCAAACCACGGACAACACGCACGGAAGTTGAAGAGGGTGACCTCACCATCACCCTCCCACCCGCACACTCCATCTCCGAATTGGCATTCCCCACCGGGTTCCGCTCGCAGCCTCCACACGACGGCGATTCAGCAGTGCAGAAACAAGCTGCATCAAACACCAATCCTGCGCCCACACCCCTACCGAGACGAAAACGGACTAAACCATCCCGTCGACCGCCTTCTCAACACATCACTGAAGTCTCTGACGAAGGATCCGATGGGCCTTCCTCCGTCTCCTACTGCAACACCAGTGCCAACGTTACCACCAATCCCAACCCATCCATACCCCGCACAACGTTTCCCTCCACCCGCGCAGCTCGTGGGACGCACGACACTAGCTCTGAAGACGAGCACCCCGTTGGCCCACTCGAAGTCGTCGAAAACGATCCGTTTGAGGTGATTCGGAAGTCGATGCTCGGTCCGTCTGCGTCCGCCCCTTTCTTGCCCACCGGTCCCTCTGCGCCGAGTGGGCGTTCCAGTGCTCCCGACGTACGTGGGGACGAGGCCAGCCCGTTCAAGCCTGCTTTCCCAAGCTCGGGCTCGAGATCGGGAGTGACAGCCAGCTCTGGCTCTCCGAAACGCGAACGTAGAACCTCGATAGCCTTCTTCGGCTCTATCCGCGGTCTCTTTCGGAAACCCAAAGACAAGGATAGGGTCGGTACGGAAACGGACGAGGACCATTCCTCGCCGAATCGGACAAAAGCCAAGGCGAATAGGAGAGGAGGTGGGTGGGTTACGAGGACGGATGCGCGGATCAAGGGGTTCAGAGGTGGGGCAGAGGATTCGGATTCGGAGGCAACGCCGACGCAGACGGAGATTGTCACTACGACGCCCATGGCGAACATTGAGCGACGTGCTTCAGGGGCGCGGTTACGCAAGGGTCGACCGAGTGCTTCTAGGCGCGGCATCCACGGAAATGGATCTTCCCCCAGTATCCCGGCTCATCGTCTCGGTGCGGGTGTTGGAGTGGACGGATGGATCACAGACAGCCCAGCCGGCGCAGGCGCCGGATCTGGTGTGGGTACGAGCACTGGGCACGGGAGATCGCGAACGCGCCGAGGGACGATAAAACGGAAGAAAACGTCCGTTGCGGATTTGAGGGGGAGTGATCAGGGGCATACAGATGGGGAGGTGGACGACCGGGGAGTGCGTGTGCATCGGTCGTTGGAGCGGGTGTCCAGCGATGCGCCTGAGGTGCCTGGGTCTGTGTCTGGACCCAAGCTCGAGGTCGATGTTGAGGAAGAGAGGCAACTGGCCAGTCGCGGGTCTATCTCGAAGGGCGTGCCCACGGACACCGACCCGACCGCAGATCGGAACATCAACGCCAACGCCAGTACAGGCACCCAACACAGACGTGCAATGACAACCACAGCCCCTTCAACCCGTAAACCATTGTCCGATGGAACGCCGACACACCGCCGATCTGCATCGTTGTCCCTGGCGCATACGCAGGCAACGGTCGTCTCCACGTCTATGCAGGCAACGCATACGATCATGTCGACGGAGAGGTCCATCTCCTGGCGAAAGCCACCACCCCCTGTCGAGCCTCCATCCCAACCAGAGCCTCCGTCCCAATCCCAGATGCCGTCCCAAATACCATCCCGAACCCAAACCGAGCCGCAACCCAAACAAAACACGAAACGACAAATCAGCAACGGTCAGGCCGCCCAAGCCTACAAGCACGCTCAGAACCAGAGCTTGATGAGCATCGTCGCAGACGTAACCCGCCAGAATGAGACTGAGATTCAGGGTCAGAATCGGGATCGGGTATGGTTGGGTGTCGGCGTAGGTGTGGCGACTGACAAGACGAGGTCGTTGGATATACCACGTGCACCGGGGTCTGTGTTACGCGAGGTCGATCGGGAGTCACCAAGTGCGGGGACAGGGATGGGGACAGGGGTGAACGGTCGAGCACATTCAAGGACGTCGAGTTCACCGACGGCGATGGATGAAAGTGGACGGGGACGAGGTGGAGGTGGGGGACAAGAACAAGGTGGACAACGTCCGATCAAGATGCCATTGAGATCGGCGTTGCGGAATGCGAGTCGGACGCCGTCTCCGAGTCCCGCTTCCGTCACTGTGGTGACGTCCCCAGCTGTGGTTCCTGCGGTGAACGATCGGGAGGTGAAGAAGGAAGTGGTGGTCCAAGCAGATGCGCAGCCAGTGCAGTTGGAAGAAGATTGCGGTGGAGAAATTGCATCACCGTTGAGGGATTCAGCATCGATTTCGTCGTATGAAACTACGAGAGAGAGTTTCGCTGCGGATGAAGGGGAAGCATTATCATCGCCGCCGTCACCACGTTCGCAATCACCATCCTCGCCACTGCGATCTCGATCGCACTCCCCAGCACCGCGGTCCCAGTCGCCAACACCGCGGTCCCACACACCACTACTCCTACCACTTACCTTTACTTTTCCACCGCCCCCTGTAGATCCCCCGCCTGTGTCTGTGTCCGTGCCCGTCCGAGGCGAGATGACACAGTCGAGCTCAAATCCAAACACGATCGAACAACCGTCCTCGTCGAACGCCTCGACGGAAACGCAGCCCGTACGCCGGAAAAGCGTCAGGATGTCCTTGCAGCCCACGTTTTCGCCGACGCCGCCTGCGTTGTATGATGATGATGGGGAGGGGTACGCACCGTGGAGTAGGTCGTTTTCAATGCAAGACGAAGGGGAAGAGGAGGGGAAGAAGGGGGAAGAGCATGGGGGGAGAGTAAAGGGACGTGAGGGGCGAAAACCGAGAAAGGGGCAGAAGGGGAGCGGGAATGGTGATGCGCAAGAGGATCTGTGGGCGGATTCGTGCGAGGAAGACGAGGCGTATAGTCATGCGAGGCGGTTGTTGAGTTTGGTCGGGAAGCACGACAAGGCGAAAGGGGAGGGGGGCAAAGGCAAGGGGAAAGCTCGAGCCCAGACGTGACTCTCTCTTCTTTTTTTTATTTTTCATTCAGTCTCTTGCATACACACGCTCTCTATGCCTTTATTTCGATTATTTACATTGTCGTTAAATCTTTATTCTACCAGCTAATGTGGTAGAGTTGATTAGGTAACACGCTGAGTTCACAAACAGCCGTCAATCGGGCTCGTCGCGTTCAGTGAGCCTCCGCGGGTTGGCCAGCTCTTGACCTTTCTTTCCTCTCCTTTTCTGATCAACATCACTTTTTGAGAGGAGAGATTCGAGCGGATCAGGATAAGATAGAGTAAGGATGACTGAAGTGGATCCGTCGCAAACTCAGGGCGACGTCAAAACTGAGGATAACGCCCCGATCAACGTCAAGGTGTGTCTTCCTTTGCAAAGAGTTCCTTCTTGTGGTGCTCTGTATGTTGATGCTGACGCGAACGCTGACGATGCCACTCTCCCCTTTCACGTACACACACACGAATGCGCGCGCGTGGACGCAGGTCGTCAGCTCGACAGGGGATGAAGTCTTTTTCAAAATCAAGCGGAATACAAAATTGAGCAAGCTGCAGGGAGCTTACGCGGCCAAGGTGGGCAAGGACGTGTCGAGCATTCGGTGAGCGTTTCTTTCTTTCTCTCCCACTTCATTTTTTACTTTTTGGTTTGTTGGAGAGACGCTCGCCCATGCTCATACACCTATTTCTTTTGTCTGAACTACAAACAGGTTTTTGTACGACGGGAATAGGATAAGCGAAGACGATACGCCGTCCTCGCTCGATATGGAGGATAATGGTGAGTACCGTTTTGTTTCGGTCGTCTTTTTTTCGTTTTCCTTTCAACTGTTGTGCCTTACAACATACCCCCCTTACAACATACATGCTGACCCCTATCTTTCCCACGCGACAGACACGATCGATGTCATGGTCGAACGTACGTCTCTTCATTTTTCGTTGCCCTCTCGTGCGTGAATCTGACGGTGGTATCAGAGGTCGGCGGGTGGACGCCATGATCGAGTCACGATCCCGTCCGTTTTCATCCTCACATCCTCTTTTTTTTTCCTTCGGTTTGCTGGATGCCATAGTAATACACTTTTTTTTTTTTGTTTTCTGCTGATAATCGATGTATTCGATAGAGCGTTGTTTCTCGTGTATTTGGAGGTGTTTCCTCCCCACCTTTTTTTTTCCCCTCTTTTCTTTGTGAGAAAGGGCTGTGGGTCGGCCTGCGTGCGCCGACAAATGACGCGTGACCAGTTGTTTCGAACCGGGCCGGGACGGTCCAACAGGTGTAAGAGGCATTTCTTCACTCATGGCACAGAATTCCAGATCCATTAGATTGGCAAAAGATTCATTCGACGCTTTACCACACCTGGTACCCAATGGAATCGACCTGCCCGACATTTTCAAAAATCTTCGTCAACCCTGCCATTTGTTTGCCTCATGAGCAGAGATTGATCCAGTTGTTGGATCTGTGCGACTTCCGGTCTTTGAGGACCGTCACTCGCTTCCTATCGATGCTGTCCTGCGCGAGACATTGCGGTGGCATCCCGCGGTCCTGCTGGGTAAAAAAAAAATCCCTTGCGTTTCACCTTTTCTAATATGCCGATCAATCAGGCATCCCACATGCTACGACGAGTGCAGACATCTATGACGGTTATTCTATTCCGCAAGATTTGTGGCTCAGTTGCGGTTTGACCTTAATCGATTAAATCTCTGTGGTAGGAACCACGATCATCATGAATAACTTGGTACTCTCGTCCTTCGTCCTTGTGGTGCCCAATATCTGATCTCGGCTTCACCAGGGCGACGACTCGTAACGAAGCTAAATACGCCAACCCCGAACAATTCCAACCCGAACGGTTCCTCAACGACAACGGTGAACTCAACGACGACACCATGAGTTATGCCTACGGGGCTGGCCGACGGATCTGCGTCGGCCGACACATTGCAGACGCCTCTGTGATGGGAAGGCCAGCGCAAGCGTCAAGACCTCGTTCACTGCGAGAGCCAACTACTTCATCCTCAGAGTCTTCCGCCATCCTTCTCACTTTGCAACCATTTCCCTCGATTTCTGCTCGCTCGTCTATTCCTTCTGGGATAGAAGACTCGGACGACGGGGACCCGATTTTATCTTGCCCACGTCAAGCCTCTCCATGATCACCACCTCGATTGAGGTGCCGGTAATTCATGCTATGACAACGGAGTCGAGCATATTTGGGTGCGTTCCGGTAAAACAATGAAGCCAAAGGCAAGAGGGCTGGAATTTGGGGATGTCGGGACGGGGTGATGGCACACGCGCAGCAACATGGCGTTGGCGCGCAGGCGAGACTTTACCAGACTTGGACGTTGTACAGGTGTGAGTGCTGGTTCACTAGCATTGTGCGTTTGCTGTCTACCAAGACTGCTCAGATTGTTGTTATAGATCTGAGCGAAGTTTCACAACACAACTATAGTATAGGAGCTGACATTTATGGCCTCACGTGCATGCTCGTTCTTATCCTCATCTTAAATGTGCTACTCACACCATCCCGACTCATCTCCCTTCTTGCTTTGCAGAAAATCCTAGCATTATGAAGATTTCAGTGTCGTGCTGAGAGCTACCGCCAGCAGGAACTGCTCAACGCGATCACACCCAGTGGCTTCCAGCTTTGTCGCGGGTCTCTTCCGTTTGTCGGTGTGGAAGCATGTTGTCCATTGGTTACTCCAGGGATTTTCCCAGGGGCTTCTCTATCTCATGGGAATTCTCCCCGTGGCGGCTTCAGTTACATCGCACCTGTCACAACTCCTTGGTCTATTCGCACTCTTTCAATGCTTCACCATTATCACGTCATGGCCAACAATCCAACGGATCATTTAGCATCCTAAGACTCTGGATGGGATGGTGTTATCTCTACCCGAGATTCCTGTGGAAGCCCTGAGATCAGGAGCCGGGGTTGCGCCGTGCACGTACAACGAGTTACAGCTGCTCCTGGACATGTTCCCTTCCATGTCCACGATTGCTCATCCTCTCGATTCCAACACGAAACTGTTCTGTCCGGAGTTCGCATATGGCAGCTTTGCGCCGCCCGTCGGCAGGGGAACTCAGTTGATTCATTGTAGCCCCACACTATTCTCGCAGGCAACGTTCTGCTCCCACAGTGGCGCGTCGACATATTGCCATCATGAGGTTCATCCAAAATAGGACTCGGAAGTACGTGGGCAAACGCTCGCAGCCACCATTGGGTAGCGATATCCCCACCCAGCCCAGAATGAAGATGCAAGGCCAACGGTCTTTTGCGGATCACGTACAGACGATAGGGGTATTCTCAGCGCTCCGTTTGAAACACGGGATGCGCCGTCGATGGATGGCCCACTCGGGTGTGCACCTTGTCCCCGCTGGCAGGTGACCAACCTGATCCTAGAAAAGCTCCTGACGTCCATCCTTTGTAAGGACGAGAACGATAATGATGATCTTGGACAGTCACTTTGGAATGACCCATGCTGACATCTGGGACCGTCATGGGGAACGAGACAAGGACGTGACATTGCTGACACGACAAGTCATCACCTCGCTGATCGAATACGTACAAAAAGCTCGGACCCACGTCGGGTCTCGCGGCGGTCAAGACCTGGGAACGACATGGAACGCATTTACACACGGGCATCATCTTTGGTACAAGATATGGAAACATTGACGGTACACGTGACGCTGCGAGGGACAGGAACGTTGCAAGCCATTGACAACATCACGAACTCTGCGGGACCATCAATCTAGCACTTGCATTGCCCGGGTTTGCACTGGCATCTGCCAAGCCGTTTGATCGTCAGTACATTCATTCGATTTAACAGCGGATGCGACTTACGCATCGCCGCAGTTGCATTTACTCTCGCCGCACGCGCCGGCTTGGTTCACGAGGGTAGTGTATACCTAACAAAAAGCACCGTGAGCGATATACCCGAGGGATCGAGACGTTGGCGTACGGTCTGCATTTCGAGGATTGGTTGTATAGGATTTGGTTAACAGGCTTTGACAAGTTGGTGGGCTTGAACTGACCTCACACAGGCTTGCCAATACCGCCCTTTATACCCCAGCCGTGAGCCTATCGAGCCAATTACGGATGGTGCCACTTTTAGGTGACATGCGAATGCACCAGCATGGTGGCATGACAACTATTGTTTTGGGCAAGTCAATCGGCTCCTTGTAGCCCTACACCGTCCTCGAATGGAAAGGTTTCGGCTCCCACAGAGTGTATTAAGATCATGCGGCTCATCCAGAACAGGAAGCACGTGGGCAAATGCCCCCAGGCACCATATACTTATCGAGTACTGTAGCAACATCTTGCTCCGTCCGGAATGAAGTTGCAGCGCCGACGGTTATACGCGGATCCACGCCAGCCTGTAAGTAAACGTTTGAACGTAGACTCGATCATTGCATTGTTTAGCAAGGTATGTTGCATTACTTGTCTCAAACCCCCGTATCTCATCGCATACATATATTTACACCAAGGGCATAACCAGTTCTCACTGGGGTATCATACGAGAAAGGCATTCGAGCGTGTGACATGGGGCTTTTCCGCCTCTCTGATGCGAATCCTCGGACCCTCACGTTTCCGTCAGACTTTGGGTTCGCGTTCCTAGGTGGGGGATCCGGGGCTGTCCGGCTGTCAGAGTCTCTGAGATGCCGTCAGTGTCACGACACGACCCCTGATGGAGTTGCGCAACCCATCATGCGTCGAGCTTTGATGTTGACTTGGAGGATGGTGAGCAAAGGAAACTCATCGAGGGAATCAAGCCGCAAGTACCCACAGTCACCCTTCCGACATCGGACATGGGCCAGTATTTTGGTTGAAGGTATGACGTCCTTCGCGCTGACAGAAAGACCGGAACTGAAATACGGTACTCTTGACACACCACGGAATCAAGATCAAGGTGATGACTCAGCGGTACGGATCGACACGCCGAAGGAACTCCGAAACACGTAAAAATGGGTTGTAGACGTTCGGGGTCTCGTCAGACAAGTGCCGCCATCTGCTACAGCCTCAAGCTTGTCATCTTGCAATTTGATGGAACATTTGTTCGCTGATCCATCCCTTTTTTTTTTACCTTTATTGACGAGGCCAAGGAGTGGTTGCAATGAACCACACTACCTGCTATAAATTGGATAGTTTCAGTCGGAGATGCATATTCAAAGTCCACCCGTATGCCGAAAATTTCCGGACGCTACAACGTTCTGATCCGCCTGCTTTTTCTGAGGCTGCAAGTGATATGCCGAGACGGCAACCACTTGGTTCCCGTCCACCGTTTTCTCTTCTCGGGTGATTCATCAAAACTAGGAGATGTTGTGATAGTTGCCACTGGTAGGACGAACCTCCGCATTGCACAGTGCCCCGCGAGGCCCATCTCTCGCTGCGGAGATGTGAATATGTTGATTGATCTCAACCGTAATTCCACTTTATCTCGTTCTTGATGGTGGAATCTCGCGCTGGACAGTGCGTTTACGGCGAACCTGAACATCTGGCAAACGTTGGACGTGTCGAACGTGATGGGTCCGGCGTTGGTCTTGAGGTACCTCTTGCCGGCAGATGATCCAAGTAATTGAAAGGTAATCATAAACCTGACGGGTAACGTTGGCGAGCATTGGGCGGGATCGTGACACCAAGTCGACGAGTTACAAGTTACAGCATCGGCGAGACGGCGTCGAACATGTTAGTGCATACCGAACGGTCGACGTACCTTGAATGAATTGGTGTGTAGACGTACGGCCAAGCAAAGGAGCCACCAAATTTTACCCCGTTGTTAGTCGATCCTGGGTGGGTGAAGACGAAGACGGGTGGGCCCGCGGCGATCTTGGAGCCCAAGACGAGCGTCATGGGGGTGCTGAGCGTAATCACGAGCGCAACGGCGGCCGATGCTGGGAAGTTTTACAATTATCAGGGAAAAGATATTCCCCGGTGATGATGGTGGGTCGAGAGATCAACACAGTGCTCGAGCCGTGTTATGAGGGTGCTGTACCCTTGCCTTCCGTGAAAGAATGGGGAGAGACACCCATTATCGTAGAGAATGGTACCCTCTGTGGGAGTAGCAGCTCAGTATTGGGTCAAGAGCAGCCAGTGAAACGCTTGGACGAGTGTCCATCGTGGACTTTTGCGTACAGGTCAGAGTATGAGAGGGGAATGACATCAATGATTGGCGCCGGTAGCCTGGGAGCGTGCTTGACAGATTTGATGGTAGGGGTGAGACACGAGGCGAGCTGTGAACATCAGGCGGTGTCATGCCCGGGCAAACTAATAGACTAGCCTTGTCCGCGTGGATACCGAGATGGCCACGAGCATGTGAGCCGCTGAGCGACTCCGACGGGTTTGAATCCGTTCCGCATTAGCATCAGTGGGCTGGAAAGGGGGGCGAAGTTCAGCATTTGATGTACCGCAGCAAGGCCATCATTTCGGGCTGCGGTGCTGGGTCTTGGGTTAGGGCCAGAGGAGACTCAATGAAGAAATATCAAGCACTTTGTTCAGACGGAGGACGAGAGCGTAAAATAGCGCTGACAGAATTCTGAGAATTATTTCTGGAGCTACTGGCCCTGACAAGCCTGATTTACCCAGCTGACAGGGCACTGCCTTTGGAGAGAGTCTTAGTCAACGATGGGGGCGCTGGCGCGGGGATCGTCCACGACGATGGCAGCGTTCTACCCAGGACCAGTCGCGACGGTGTTGGGACAAGTCCCTGAGGAAAATGACTGGGATACCACGCCGTCACATGGAGGAGTAGTTCAAGGAGGGTACGAGTTTGATTTGCCCATTAGCTCGGCTGCGGCCACTCGTACCCAGCCACATCCATCCTACAACTTCGACTCTCTTTCTCCCTCTTCCTCGCCGTCCTCGCCAGCGACCTCAACGACGGCAGCGACGACGGCCACAACAAGAACACATTCCCCAGCATCCAGTTCGGCTGCGACGGCCATCCCACGCCCTCTCCCCGCACTGTCCGCGAGGGCCCAGTCGACCCCCAGACCTCGGCCCGTTTCTATGCCCCCGCAGTCCTACAACACGTCCCCACAAACAAGCTCTTCTGATCGCGACAGACAGCAGCCCATGCCCGACCAGAAACACCGCCAGCACAGAGATGGCTCTACATCCAAACAGTCCCGCAGCGCAAACAGAGTCCTCGGCGACTATACCCTCACCAAGACCCTCGGCGCAGGTAGCATGGGCAAAGTCAAGCTCGCAATTCATAATGTCACGGAAGAAAAGGTCCGTCGTCTTCAGAACGCCCCTCTGCGCGCACTTTGCTCATCCTCGTTGCCGTTTGTTTTCTCATAGCTCGCTATAAAAATCCTTCCCCGCGTCCACCCTTCGACATCTCTTCCCAACGGTTCAAACGCTTCTCCAGAGGCTATTGCAAAGCAGGCTTCCAAGGATGCCTCCAAGGAGATCAGAACCATCCGCGAGGCCGCTTTATCCATGCTCCTCCACCATCCTTATATCTGCGGTATGCGCGAAATGATCATCCATCAACATCATTATTACATGGTATTCGAATACGTGAGCGGCGGTCAGATGCTCGACTACATAATCAGCCACGGTCGACTGCGCGAACGTGTCGCACGCAAGTTTGCTCGCCAGATTGGCAGTGCACTTGACTATTGTCACCGCAATAATGTGGTTCATCGTGGCACGTCTCATCTTGTTACTACACGTGTCGTATCCACTCACTTCTTCATCAGACCTTAAAATCGAGAACATACTTATATCAGAGACCGGAAATATCAAGATAATCGATTTCGGACTCTCAAATTTATATGACCCCGCCGAACGTCTTTCTACTTTCTGCGGTTCATTATACTTTGCAGCCCCCGAGTTATTGAATGCCAAAGTTTATACTGGTCCAGAGGTCGATGTATGGAGTTTTGGCGTCGTCCTCTATGTCCTTGTCTGTGGCAAGGTTCCCTTTGACGATCAGAGCATGCCAGCGTTGCATGCAAAGATCAAGCGTGGATTTGTCGAGTATCCAGTCTGGTTGAGCGCTGGTGCGTCGAATCGATGTCCTTGGAACGTTGGTCGTTGCTGATCCCATGAACAGAATGCAAGCACTTATTATCACGGATGCTCGTCACCAACCCTGCGGCACGTGCCCCATTGATCGAGGTACTTGAGCACCCGTGGATGGTTCGTGGGTTTAGCGGACCACCCGACTCTCATCTCGTCCATCGGGAACCTCTTCGTGTGGACGACCTCGACCGGCAGGTCATCCGAGGCATGAAGGGGTTCGAGTTTGGCTCCGAGGAGGAGATTGAACGCAAACTGGTCGCAGTCCTGGAGTCCGAAGGCTACATTCGCGCCATCGCCACTTGGGACAGGAAACGAAGTCGAAATGGTGGTCGTTGGGGTGAATCCTTTTCCAACTCCTCTCTCGCCATCTCCTTTGACGGTTCCTCGTCCAACATCCACAAGGATGGCTTGACTCCATCCAAGAAATCCAAACGGTTCTCTGGGTTCGACTTTTACCGTCGGAAGCTGTTTTCGCCCGGTCCTTCACCACCAACGACTCCATCCCATTCACCACCCAACTCTCAATCACATCTCTCGATCGCTGATGCTGGTCGCGAACCTCTGGACCCTACGCGTGGGTTTCATCCACTTATTTCCATGTACTACCTCGCTAGAGAGAAGCTCGAGCGCGAACGCGTGTATGGCCCCGGTCACTTTGCCAATTCTCAGATATCCATCCAATCAGGTGCCGTTCCCGGCGTACCCACCGTCGACGAGGCCGTCCCGAATGCATATGGCACCAAGGCGCAACCCCAGCCTGCCAAGCGAGAACCACAATCACTGGTCACGCCCGTCTCCACCAGGGCCGACTACAGTATGCCTCTTCCCCGTTTGCCACCACCAGAAACGTCACACTACTCTGGTATGTCCTACGATGTAGCGCCTGTCACGGCGTCGCCTACGGCTGCGACGTTCCATGGGCAACCGAGGGCGCGTGACGTTGGACTGCCACCACCACATTCACCAACGAAGCGGGTCGACGTCTCTACCGCTCCAACCACACCGACTACCGGCACAGCCCTGCCTCGTGCACCACCCGCGTCGACACATCGTCGTAGTCACAGTCTCAGCCAGCGTCCGACGGCTCTGCGTGGGTGGGGCGGAGTGTTTGGAGGGACGGAAAAACCCGTGGATGAGCAAGCAGAGGAGGCGCAAATGCCCCGTACGGCTGGCCCAGAAGTTGGCGAATTTGCGGTTGCAAAGGAGAGGATTGTTGGCGAGGACGAACGGGGTGTGCATGATGGGCCGCTCTCAACGGGTGCGGGGTTCGTCAAGCGGTTCGGGACGTTGTTGGGCGGTGGTGTGCGCGGGGAAGATGGGAAGCGGGGACAGCAAGGGAGTATTGGCAAGCGAACGACGATCGTGGGAGGTGTACCGCTGAAGGCTGCGACAGATACGGAGGCAGAGAAGCGATCGCATGTGGCCGACGTGTTTCTTGAGAAGGAGAAGAATGGTGCAGAGTTGGAGGGGCGGCGGCAGAGTACGTTTTCGTCGCCACCACTGTCAGCGAGTCAGAGTCAGCCTTTGTCGCATACGCATCGGCGGGCGGCGACGATTCTGGATCCCCAGGGTCGGGCAATACGCCATGAACGACGGAGCAGTACGGGGGGTGCGTTGCTCCCGAGTATTGGTGGTACGATTGGCCGACATCGACGACCTTCGACGGGATATGGAACGAGCAGTGGGCGACCAGCGACGGTCAACCAGTTCGGGCGTACGGAGGAAGTCGAGGAGAATGCGGAGCACGAGACGTCTGACTCACGTGACGAGAGCTTTAGGGACGCTCCCCATGGGGACAAGGACTTCAAACCCGTTCATTTGAAAGGGTTGTTCAGGTACGGTATCCATTTTTTCTTCCTTTGCGATCGGTAATGCTGAAGTGACGCGTCGAACAGTGTCTCGACGACGTCCACGAAGCCACCTTCGGTTCTCAAGGCGGACATTAGGAAGGTGCTCGATCGGATGCAAGTCCAATACCGCGAAACCAAGAGCGGGTTCGAATGCATCCACATACCGTCTATAGATATTTCGTCTGTCCCTGAGAGTGCGCAGTCCCGCCCTAGCAACCATCGTCGGCGCGGATCATCAGGCTCTAACGAAACCGGCAAAACACCTCGCTCATTGGTCAAGAAAGCCTCGAAACTCTCTTTTGGTGTCAAGTCGCGCGATCGGGAAAGTATTAAGGAGAAGGAACCCGAATTGACAACGCCCGAAAAGGATCTTCCGCATCGACCTTCGGTCGGGACGGCATTGAGTGCAACGCCGAGTAGTGGCTCCTCGTCGTTTTTCAACGTGTCGTCGACGGCGCATACGATTCTTGCCGACGGGTCGCGGCACCAGGATGTGAATGGAACGATGACGACAGTGGGGTCGCCTTTGGATGAGTCACATACGTTGCGACCACATTCGCCGACCAAGGGCAAGCTCTTGCCGCCAATACCAAGGGATTTTGGTGGGACACCGCAAGTGCAAGTACCACCACAACCACCGACGCCAAGACCGACGTTGACACCGTTCCCCACGGGTGAAGTGGACCGAGAGGTGTTTGAAATGATGGGTGCGAATTCATTGTCGGTTCGCTTCGAGATCAATATTATCAAGGTGCGTGCTGGCGTACTTTTGTCATCGGGCGTGCTGTCACGGATGATAACGTGTCTTGCGTGCATAGGTCCCATGGTTGCCGCTTCATGGAATTCAGTTTCGGAGAGCGGGTGGGGATGGGTGGCAGTACCAGATGCTGGCGAGAAGAGTATTGACGGAGCTCAAGTTGTGATGCGGTGCTTCCTTTCCTTTCATCCCGTTTTCGTCCTCCCATTCTTTCTTTTCCTTCTTTTCCTTCTTTTTGAACCACCATTGCAATGCACGACCCCTGGCGGCGATAATATGCTCTCCATCCGCACATCTGTGATATATTCCTGTTCTCTCTCGCTTGCCCGCTCTCTCTTCTTCCCTTATTTGATTCCTCGTGGCTGATCTGGGTAGAAACAAGCTGGTATAGGTATGGCATTATGGCACATGGTCCCCCCGGTTCTCTTCGTATCGCTACAACGTACACCTTACTTATTTACTCTCTCGAGGTTCCAATTTCTCTCCTCTACGTTGGTTTTTCTTTTTCGTGTTTCCTGTACCGACGATATATTAATTTGATGACGACGTGACGATCTTTTTTTTCTCCTTTCTTTTTTTCCTTCTTTTTGGAATACTCGGGAAACCTATCCTGGACATGATAGGGGAAAAATTGGGAATGTACATAGAATTTTTTTTTTCCAATGTGTACATGTATGATTTGGCTCGATGGCAAGGTGTAACAAGGAGACCTTCGTAATGCCCATTTCGTCAAGTTACTCCTGGGTTGTAGAGGTGTGCACCGAGGTCCATCTACATGGTCCCATCTCAATTGTCGGATTGAACAAGTTGACGCCGTTCGAGTCTGCTGCGGATGGTTTTCTTGAACCAAACCCTTACCGTGTCGTGATCAACAAGCCTCGATTCCTTTGACGTTTGCCACGCAGGCGGGTCTAACAAAGTTTGGAGTAACGGGTGTGGTATTAACCATGTCGACAGCACATGAACACGACCAACGATGACAGTGATGTACGTACGACATCAGAAAACACCAACTAGCATGCAAGGGAAAAAAAAAGGTAAAAGGCGAGGGAAAAAAGGTGGAAAAAAAAAGAAAAAAAAAAAAAAAAACATGCCTCGTGTACGATAGAGAATGGATGTGATGTGTGCAAGGATAAAGTTAGTAATACGATGCTGAAAAAAAATGCAAAGAAAAAAAAAATCACGTCATAAGGAAAATGGGTTAGCAAATCCGACTGTTGTTATCCAAGACTGCGGGGGGTACGCCACACGAGATTGGGATTAGATTGTGCGTGTCGTTCCTTAAAAAAGAGCCATGGTGGGCCGCTCATGCAGGTCGCCACGTCGTGCCTGGTCTGTCAACCATATGCGTTGCGTCCGCCCAGCTCGACGGTACTGGCTCGCTCGACTCAGACCTCCCCGTGATCGTCGCTGGCGCAGTGATGAAGGACTGTGCTGCGGTACTGATATCCGGTCGACTCTCATCGCTCCTGGGTGGTGGAATAGCAATCCCCGCTCTCCCCTCATCACGTTCACGTGACCGTGATTCTAGGCGCGCCGTCAACCGCGAGGTCGTGGCCTCCGACGGCGCCGAGACGGATACGTTCGAGGCAGTTGTGCGCAAGTTCTGACGCATCGGTGATAACATCGGCTGTCCAAACGTGTAATTTTCTTGACTGCTACCGGCATGTGACGCGCTGCCAGAATGCGAACGTGAATCAGACGTGTAGACGATGTCTTCCTCGAGTCTTGCCATCGACGAGTTGGCACGGGTACGCATCAACTGGACGAGCTCGACCGACGACCGCGACGCGTTCCCAAGACTTTGTATGAGTGACTGCGCACGCGAGCGCACGGCAGATCCCGCTCTAGACCTCGAAGACACCGAGTTCGATCGCGATTGTGAGCCAGATTGAGAGCTGCGGCGTCCACGGCGACGCCGGCTGCTCACGTTGGACGAGTGTGGGCTGCGCGGAGCAACGCCCAGTAGACCCAAGCTGTCTTCGCCTTCTGCCGCTTCGTGGGGTCCCTCTGGTTCGGGCTGCTCCATCATCTGGGGCTCTTCTTCTGCATCGTCGACCTCTTCGTCCTCGTCTTGTTCTTCGCTCAAAAACGACTCGTAACCCCCGGGCATTTGATCATCGGTCTCGCTGTCAGTACGAATCCTAGGGATCCGCCCTGGGAAGATGACTGGCGAAGGTGAGGATAGGAATGCAGGGATAGTTCCAGCGCGGGCGCGTCCTCGACCGGGTTGAGGGTGACGAGGCGGCATAGGAATCGGGCTGCCATATCCAGACATAGGGCTTGACATCACGGAGCCACTCATCGCTTGCGACATGGGCGATTCGGACGATGTCTCTCCGTTCCCGGTCGATTGCGTGGATCTCGAATGCACGGAACGTGAGTTCGACGAGGGCGAGGTGTCCTTTTGAGGGGTAGAGTGTGTCATAGCGCTCGAGGACACGGATGCGCCGCGGGCATGCGGGCGACGGAGTTGGAAGGGATAACGGGAATGGATAGGCTGCCCCAGACTAGACATGGAGCCAGAGGTGCGTGGGTGGGCTTCACTGCTCTCTTCCATCTCTCCCTCTCCCTCCTCCTCCTCCTCCTCCTCCCCCTCCTTTTCAACGTCTTCCACTTTGGCTTCTTCCTCCACTAGTTTGGGTTCCGTGGATCGCTGACCCTCGGAGCCGCTCGAGACTGGGGATCTACGCTTTTCCTTCCGCGAACCAGGGGAGGGTGGGAACGGTATCTGATCCTTGGACGACGCCTGCGCACCATACCCCGTGAACGGGTACGGCAACTTCATCAACGGTGCCGAAGGACCCGCGACCTCCCGATCCTTGGAGGATCGTTTGACCACCCTGGGAATGATATCCGACAACTCGGGCACTGGCGAAGGCGCGACACCTGCTTCGTCGCCCATCCGTGGATGTGCAAACAAGTCCTCCAAAAGCGCACCTCGGCGCGCAGGCGCTGGGATAGAGGGCAAGCCCACAGCCGCCAACACCTGCTCCACTTCGAAAGCTGGTGCGGTCGATACACCAGGCAACTCTTCCCCTTCTGCTTCTTCTTTTTTCGCCAAGGTCGTGCTCCATCGCGCAGGCGGTTTGACGGTGAGACAAAAGTCAAATGCTGCTTGGATGCGTACACACGTGGACGTCCTCCAGCTCCAGGGAAGGGCGTCGGTGACCTCAGCGCCATCGCTATATATGGACAAGGTCTTTTCGCGATCATCTTCCTCCCATCGGTAACGGGGACCACAGAGTCCAGCACAGCCTTGACCGCTCAAGATCCACAGGCCGATCCTAGATTGACATGGGATAAGTGACGTCACGAGTTAAGGTGAGAGCAGACATACCAGCTGACAAGGAGGACGAGCGCACGCCATGCTGTCCACGCAGCATTGGCGAACAGAACGCCGCGGGCGTAATCTGTCAACGTGCCATTAGATGCGCGGAAGAAGGTCGCATCTCGACCATTGAAGCCAGCTTCGATCAAACCAACGTATTCCGGATTCGCAGATGAGAATGACAAGAGCAATGCGACGCAGAGACCTGCTCGAGGCAAGAGGAGCGCGACGGTGGGCAAGTTCTGGGAATAAAACCAGCACGTTTCGGCGAGACCATCACGGAGGCCACCATTTTCCCCAAAAAAGGCCGAGTATCGGATATACTGCATGAAGCAAAAGTTCGTGTAGGATGTCATGGAGGTAAAGCTGAACGCAGAGGACGAAAAATAGAGCGGAATGATGTGCGGTCGTTCTGGAACAGTCTCAGTTGAAGGTTCTCCACGAGGACGAGGACAGTGGCACTTACTAACGCGCCATCGACGGTAGAAAGAGTAAACAAGTTCATAAAGCATAAACACGATGAAGACCCCGACCAGCCAACAAGCTATATAAGCTGCCGCGCCAAGTGCCCAATTCTTTCCAGATCCTGACACACCAGGTGCTGTCGGATTGGGGTACTGTGCGACCCTAGCAGTCATGGTGAGCATGGAAGTAATAGACAACATGAAAGACAGACACGCACTGTAACAATATAAATACAGCATTGAAGTCAAAGAAGGTTTGCAGAAGAATGTGGTAAAGCGTGAAGAAGGGAAACAAGTAAAAGTATAGCCTCGCCAAGAAGGTTGGGTTTCGCAGGAGTTCGGGATGGAGACCGTTTGAGTGGAATTTAGGACGAACGCGTTCTTGCGCACGGACCGCGGCGGACACCAATGTCGGACTCACTCCAGCAGTCGTCGCGCGGGACCAGACACGGGGACGCAGTGGGTTACTGAACCGCGACTGTTCTGTGATGTTGTGATGGTCCCGACCAGGCTGGGTGGCATCCTGAAGGCTGACGACACGAACAGAACGTGGAGTGGGCTTGCGGCCGACGCTGAATGGTTCAACGGGGGTAAGGCCAGGCGTGTATTGGCCATTGGATGAGTGGATGGTGGAGCCCGGGTCCGGTGGGGGAGGACGTCTAGGGAGCCAGGAGGGATAACCTTCCGAACCTTCGGATGCCCTAGGGTGGGTAGACGAAGATGGCTGCTCGGAGAGTTCACCCCGCTGGTCAGACGGTCCAGGGGACACGCTCTTGGGAGACACGGAAGGGGTACTGGGCTGAAGTCGTGACATTTCGTTAATGAAATGGATATATCATGCAAAGAGGCAGTAAAATAAGCGAGCTCGTGAAGCGGCGTGGGCGTGGAGAGCGTCGGTGTCGCGTTCGGGAAAATGGGATTTTTTTCGTATTTTTTAAAGCGTAGAATAGAGATTATAAGTTGCCGTGGGGGACGAGAGTAAGGAAGATAATGGAATGAGGAGAGGCGAGAGACAAGAATAGGGAGCCTCGTGTGCGGCGCGATCAGTAGCCTCGTGTCTCTGACTTTCCGCAAGTGAACAGCAAAAAGCTGAAGCAGGGAAAAGAAGGAGGGCCCGCAAGAAAATTCAACACGCGGAGCGCCCTGAAAAACCTCAACCTCCTGTAACCCAAAAAAGGAATGAACACATGAACTGGTTCCGCTTACCATCAAATGAAGGTCCCAGTTACGGTAGCCTCCGGATAAAAGATAGTCTGCTCCTTCGGGAGCTAATAAGCCCGGAATTTTGATGGGGTGTCAGTAACGAGCGGACGCGTCGTGCACTGCAGTGTGCACGTCAGACACCGAGAGCAGCGACCTGCGCTGCGGATACGGTGACAGGAAAGAGCGATAGCGATGTCAAATTGTCAGTGATGGTGGTCAAAGAAAAGGATTGTGTGAACCTGTGTAACTCACCCGCTAGCGTTGCTAGGCATTTACAACGAATTCATAAAAAAAAAAAACAAAAAAACAATAACAACATCTTTCATTCAACGACGATGATCCAACCTTGTCCCCTCGTCACGCGTTCCGCAGAGTAAAATGAAGGACGTCGGATCCCTCCCCATATACAGCATCCCAGTCAAATTCACATTGTTGGTTTTCCTTACCAAATGCTTCCAAAAGCCCCACAGCCTCCTCTGTTCCGTTCACGACAGGCCGTGCATCCTCCCTAATCTTGCTCTTGGCCCCCTGCCCATAGATACGTGATTCATCATCCGAAAGAAACGTCCCAATATGTCGAAACGTCAAGCTGATGCGCTCCCCATTCATGAACTGCTCCTCGGGGGACTTGAGTTGTATCGGCCGCTTGTCGTGATTGATCGCGTGCAACCACTTGGCGTTGGTCTCTAGTCCCAACACGAACATCGAGTTATGTGGGAGTGGAATTTTCTGCGACGGCCTAGGAACACCACCGTGCCCCGCATCTTTCACGCCGTCTCGCTTCAAACGCAGGGTCATGACGCGCTGTGCACCAAGGCTGACGTTGACAATCTTGGACCCACGGACCACGTCGATCGTCTTATCCGAATGTTCTGAAATGTAATCTGCCCCACTTCGATAATGCTGAATCAGGACATGGTTCACTGGGTGATCGAGCGCCTTTTGCACATGCGCCCGAATCAGAGAGACCATCGGCGAAAACGGACAAAGTGCGGGGGACTCGTCCGCTGGATGCCGATATATGGGAAAACTAAATCACGAGGAAGAGAAAAAAAAAAGTATCAATTTAATCCGCAGTCGGTCGTAACGAGCCTTTTGTGTTTCGCTCACCTTCCGTCCGCAGCGACGTCCCCCTCTACTGCCACTAGTCGAGGCACTTCCCCACCTGATGTGTGAAAATGTCGTACGACATGCCAGTGAGCGCATGCGGACGGTGTTGTAAGCGCTGGACATGCCTCGATGATACATCACGTTCCATGCCACCTCTTTCCTCATATTCTCAAACGCAACCTCCGCCAACGCCGGCGGGAGAACGTCGAGCACGAGTCCGGAATCGCCCTCACCGATTCGATCGCCTACTCCGAGGCTCGGAGGTAGTGCATTGCGTGGCCTGTGTGTGAATCGAGTAAGATTCAATAAACCGAGATGCCGCCGCAAGAATCGGACGTGGCGCACATGGTACGTATGAGACACGAAGACACACTACGGAAAGGGGGCCTTCGGGGTCTGCTTGATGGCTTGATGGTTGAAAACTTGAGCTCAGCACGCCGCTGCCTGTCAGGAACCGAAACGTCGAGTATGGGACACGTTGCTGGCGAGTCGCAAGGCGGATACCTCGTGTTCTAAGATTCGGGTGTGAGTCAAACTCAAAACACTGACCGACCTTTTAGTTGTATTCACACACATTGGCACACCTGGCTCGATGTGTCGGCGGCAAGGTGATCCACGTTTTTCCGCAACGTTGAACGTAGGAGTTTTGAAAGTAGTTGAACACGAGGCTACTGGCTCACACCTCGGACCCTATCAGAGCATAGCCACAACACCATTGAAACCTCGAGGACACAATGTGTACGACTCAGAACACTAATTCTTGGGAGTAAATGACATGCATTGCCGCTACCACGCTTATTGCTCGAAGCTATACAACAATCTCGCCACCGATGTCGCGTCCGTCTAACGAACCGGAACCACGATAATTTCGTGCGTCATCTGGATAAGACAGACGACGCGGTATTGAGATTTAGATAACATGGAATACGCATGAAGAACGATATCAAAACAAAAATCCAGAGAGTCCGTCATGATCCATATCGACACGTCAATTCTCTGTTCCAGTCCTCGGACCCGACCCCCTCCGTAATGACGAACAATCGATATGGATCGTACTTGTCCTTGATGCTCTTCAACGTCGAATAATGTGCACCGAAAAACGTGT